>PVHX01001368.1:0-63132 GCA_004024805.1 Geosciurus inauris | reverse complement strand
TATCTTCTGTTTTTACATTTTTTATTTTTCTTAAATTTTATGTTTGTTTGTTGTACTCTATTTTCTCCCTGCTTACTTATCTTCCCCAAATCTCTTTCTCTCTTTTCTCCTGCTACTAGCCAACTTCTTTTGATTCCTCTTTCACACTTTCTAAAATGTAATAACTCTATATCCTCACTTCCTACCTCGCTAATGTCTCATCCTACACCCCACCCCTGGTTCTCTCTTTGTCCACCATCAGAAACTGTAGATCCTTTTGCAAACCTACTGTTTATATTATAGATAACAATTGAACTCACCATTTCTGTATATTGTGACAAAACCATTAATATCTTATTAGGGGATATTTGGTTTAAAGTTGTATATTGTTTGTCTTGGGATCTGTTAATATTGATCTCCCCTTAAAGGACAAGCATTGGAAACTTGCAGGGAAACTATAAGCCTACAGGATAAAAACTGTAACACCTTGGAGCAATACTGCTAGAGGGGAAGACACATGAACAGTATTATTTTTTTAAAAAAAGGAAAGAAAGTGCCTCAAACAAACCAAGATACTACATTATTAGAATCCATGGTAAACATAGCAGAAGAAATGTTAGAGAAGGAGTTCAGGATGTATACGATTAAAATGTTCTATGAATTAAAGGATGATATAAGAGAGCAAACACAGGCAGCAAAAGATAGTTTTGATAAAGAGTTACATAGGCAAATACATGAAGCAAAAGATTAAACACCAATCCTTGAAATGAAAGAAACCGAATTAAAAACTCAATAGAAAGTATCACCAACAAATTAGATCACTTGGAAGACAGAAGTTCAGAGACAAAATATATAATCCTAAAAATAGAGTTGACCACACAGTGAAGATGGTAAGAAACCATGAACAGAACACTCAAGAATTATGGGATAACATGAAAAGATCAAATTTAAGAATTATTGGGATAGAGGAAGGCATAGAGTTACAAACCAAAGGAATGAACAATCTATTCAATGAAATAATATTAGAAAAATTTCCAAACATGAAGAATGAATTGGAAAATCAAATACAAGAGGCTTACAGGACACCAAATGTACAAAATCACAACAAATCTACACCAAGGCACATTATAATAAAAATGCCTAGCATACAGAAAAAGGATAGAATTTTAAAAGCCAAAAGAGAAAGGAATCAGATTACATATATAGAGAAAACAATTAGTATCTCTGCAGATTTCTTAACCCAGACCCTTAAAGCTAAAAGAGCCTAGAAAACCATATACCAAACTCTGAGAAACAATGGATGTCAACCAAGAATCTTATATTTAGCAAAATTAAGCTTTAGATTTGATGATGAAATAAAACCTTCCATGATAAATAAAAGTAAAAAAGAATTTACAGCAAGAAAGCCTGCACTACAGAACATTTTGGAAAAATATTTCATGAGCAGAAAATTAAAAACAACAAAGAAAATATGCAAAAGGAGGAACTACACTAAAGGAAAGGCTAATCAAAGGAGAACCACAGTCAAGTTAAAAACCAAATAAACCAAAATGACTGGGAATAAAAACCATGTCTCAATAATAATCCTGAATGTCAATGGCCTAAAGTCATCAGTTAACAGATATAGACTGGCAGATTAGATTTAAAAAAAAAAAAAAGACACAACAATATGCATCATTCAAGAGACTCATCTCACAGGAAAAGACATCCACAGACTGAAGGTCAAAGAATGGGAGAAAATGGATCACTCCCATGGATCACATGGGCCACATAAACAAACAGTAATTTCCATCCTCATATCAGATAAAGTGAATTTCAAACCAAAGTTATTAAAAAGGGATAAAGAAAGTCACTTCATACTGCTTAAGGAAATCATACATCAACATGACATGAGTCTTAAATATCTTTGCCCAAACAACAGGGCATCTATGTATATCAAACAAACCAGCCTCAACTTCAATAATCAAATAGACCACAACACAATAAAACTGGGTGACTTTAACACATCTCTTTCACCACTGGATAGATCATCCAAACAAAAACCAAACAAAGAGACTATGGAACTCAATAAAACAATCGATAATTTAGACTTAACACAAATATATAGAATATTCCATCCATCAACAAGCGAATACATTTCTTTTCACAGCAGCTCATGGATCTTTCTCCAAAACAGATCATGTGCTATGCCACAAAGCTAGTCTTAGCAAATACAAAACAAAAAACAAAAAAAAAAAAAGAGAAAATAAACAACAACAAAAAGAAAAAAACAACAACAGAGACTACTCTGCATTCTATCTGACCATAATGGAATAAAATTGGAAATAAATGACAAATTAAAAATAGAAGCTACTGCAACACCTGGAGACTAAATAATACATTATTGAATGATGCATGGATAACAGAAGACATCAGGGAGGAGATAAAAAAAATTTTTAGAGGTAAATGAGAACTTCGATACAACATATCAAAATCTCTGGACCACTATGAAGGCAATGCTAAGAGGAAAGTTCATTGCATTAAGCTCATTCATTTAAAAATGTAAAAGTCAACAACTAAACAACCTGACATTACATCAAACCAACACCAAAGATGTAGAAGACAGGAAATAATTAAAATCAGGGATGAAATCAATGCAATTGAAACAAAAGAAACAATTTAAAAAGTTGACAAACAAAAAGCTGGTTCTTTGAAAAAATAAATAAAATTGACAAACCATTAGCCACCAGCCTAACAAAAAGGAGAGAGAAAACTCAAATTACTAAAATCTGTGGTCAAAAAGGAAATATCATGACTTACACTATTGAAATACAAAAGATAATTAGAAACTATTTTGAAAATTTATACTCTAGTAAATTGGAAAAACCCACTCTGACAAATTTCTAGAGGCATATGACCTACCCAAACAGAATCAAGAGGACATACACAACATAAACAGATCAATTGTAAGCAAAGAAATATAAGATGCCATCAAAAGCCTACCAACCAAGAAAAGCCTGAGACAAATGAATTCTCACCCAAGTTCTACAAGACCTACAAAGAAGAATTAATACCGATACTACTCAAATTATTCCATGAAATAGAAAAGGAGGGAACACTTCCAAACTCACTCTATGGGGCTAGTATTACCCTGATACCAAAACCAGACAGAGACACATCAAAGAAGGAAAATTTCAGACCAATATCCCTGATGGACATACATGCAAAAATTTTCAATAAAATTTTGGCAAATCATATACAAAAACATATTAAAAAATAGTGCCTTATGATCAAGGATCATAAGGATGCAAGTTTGGTTCAACATACGGAAATCAATTAACGTAATCCATCACATCGGTAGACTTAAAGATAAGAATCAAGCCCAGCACTGTGGTGCACGCATGTAATCTCAGCACTTTGGGAGGCTGTCAGGAGAATTGTGAGTTCAAAGCCAGACTCAGCAACAGTAAGGCACTAAACAACTCGGTGAGACCATGTCTCTACATAAAAGACAAAATAGGGATAGGGATGTGGCTCAGTGGTCAAGTATCCCTGAGTTCAAACATCAGTACCAAAAAAAAAAAGATAAGAATCATATATGATTTTATCAGTTGATGCAGAGAAAGTATTTGACAAAATGTAGCACCCTTTCATGTTCAAAACACTAGAAAAAATAGGGATAGTAGGAACATACCTCATCAGTGTAAAAGCTATCTGTGTTAAACCCAAGGTCAACATCATCCTAAATGGAGAAAAAAATCAGAAGCATTCCACCTAGAAAATGGGAACAAGACAGGGATGCCCTCTTTCATGACTTCTATTCAACAGTCCTTGCAACTCTAGCCAGAGCAATTAGATGAAAGAAATTAAAGGGACACAAATAGGAAAAGAAGAACTCAAACTATCATTATTTGCTGAAGACTTGATATTATACTTAAAAGATTCAAAAACTTCCACAAGAAAACTTCCAGAATTAATAAATAAATTCAGCAAAATAGAAGGATATAAAAACACCCATAAACCAAATGCATTTCTATACATCAGTGATGAATCCTCTGAAAGAGAAGTTAGGAAAACTAACCCATTCAAAATAGCCTCAATAAAATAAAATAAAATAAAATACTTGGGAATCAATCTAACAAGAGAATTGAAAGACCTCTACAATGAAAACTACAGGACACTAAGGAAAGAAATTGAAGAAGACCTAAGATGGAAAGATCTCCCATGCTCTTGGATATTCAGAATCAACATTATCAAAATGGCCATACTATCCAAAGCACTACCCAGATTCAATGCAATTCCAATTAAAATCCCAATGTCATTCCTTATAGAAATAGAAAAAGCAATCATGAAATTCATCTGGAAAATTAAGAGACCTAGAATAGCCAAAGCAATCCTTAGCAAGAAGACTGAAGCAGGAGGCATCACAATACCATACCTTAAACTATATTACAAAGCTATAGTAACAAAAATGGCATGGTATTGGCACCAAAATTGACATTAGACAATGGTACAGAATAGAAGACACAGAGAAAACCCCGCATAAATACAGTTATCTTATACTAGACAAAGGCACCAAAAACATACATTGGAGAAAAGATAGCTTCTTCAACAAAAGGTGCTGCAAAAACTGGAAATTCATATGCATCAAAATGAAACTAAACCCCTACCTCTCACCATGCACAAAACTCAAATCAAAGTGGACCAAGGACCTAGGAATTAGACCAAAGACCCTAAGCCTAATAGAATAAAAAGTAAGCCCAAACCTTTATCACGTAGGATTAGGCCCTGAATAACTTAACAAGACTCCTAAAGTGTAAGAAATAAAATCAAGAATCAATAAATGGGATCGATTCAAACTAAAAAGCTTCTTCTCAGCAAAATAAATAATCAGTGAGGTAAATAGAGGGCCTACATTTGGGGAGCAAATTTTTGCTACACACATGTCAGGTAGAGCACTGATCTCTGGGATATATATAGAACTCAAACAACTTAACACCAAAAAAACAAACAATCCAATCAATAAATGAGCTAAGGAGCTGAACAGACACTTTGATCAACAAATATATGAAAAAATGTTCAACATCTCTAGTATTAGAGAAATGCAAATCAAAACTACTTTAAGATTTTATCTTACTCCAGTCAGAATGATAGTTATCAACAATATAAGCAACAATAAGTGTTGGTGAGGATGTGAGAAAAAATGACACACTCTTACATTGCTGGTGGGACTGCAAATTGGTGCAACCAATCTGGAAAGCAGTATGTAGATTCCTTAGAACACTTGGAATGGAACAACCACTTTACCCAGCTATCCCACTCCTTGGTGTATGCCCTAAAGACTTAAAAACAGCATACTACAGTAACGCAGCCACTTCAATGTTTATAGCAGCACAATTCACAATTGCTAAACTGTGGAAGCAACCTAGATGCCCCTCAATAGATGAATGGATAAAGAACCTGCGGTATATACACACAATGGAATATTACTCAGCATTAAAAGAGAATAAAATCATGGCATTTGCAGGTAAATGGATGCAGCTGGATAATATCATGCGAAGTGAAGTAAGCCTATCCCCCAAAAAACAAAAGCCAAATGTTTTCTCTGATATGCAGATGCTAATTTACAATAATATGGATAGGGCTAGGGAAAAATAGAGTTGCTTTAGATTAGGCAGAGGGGAGTAAAAGGAAGGGAAGGGGTATCGGAGTAGGAAAAAAGTAGAATGAATTGGACATGATTATCCTATGTACATATTTGATTACACAACTGGTATGATTCTACATCATGTACAACCAGATGAATGAGAAGTTATGCTCCATTTATGTATGGTAGGTTAAAATGCATTCTACTGTCATGTAACACTCATTAGAACAAATTAAAATAAAAAGAACTGGGCTAGAATACAGTAACAATGAAGAAAGACAAAAAGGAAGTTAACATGGGTAGTCAGGGGTCACATTATGTAAGGTTTATAGGCTATGGTTAGGAGTTTGTATGGTATTCTATTATTAATAATTTTAGACTCTTGCAAAAATCATGTTAAATAATGACATATGTCTTACGTTGTGCTTGTGGATTTCATTATCTGAAACTATGTTTTGAAATTTTACATTTTCTTCTTGTGTGTATATCTGATTGGGGATAAAATTTATGCATACCCAAAATAACAAAATAATCATTTGTCTTTTTGTTCTGGTTTCTGGCAAATATTATATTAGACAGTAAGTATATCTACTTCTTAAAATGTTTGATTAAAATTTGTAAAGCTATCTATATCAAATATTTTTACAATTGTGCAGAGAATGGAAGTCAATCTTTTAGAAAAATTCACTATCAATGGATAAAGAAACTGTGGTATATATACACAATGTAATATTACTCAGCAATAAAAGAGAATAAAATTATGGCATTTGCAGGCAAATGGATGGAATTGGAGAACATCACGCTAAGTGAAGTAAGCCAATCTCAAAAAACCAAAGGCCAAATGTTCTCTCTGATTAGTGGATGCTGATATATAATGAGGGTGGGGTGGGGAGCATGGGGGAAATGGAGGAACTTTGGATGGGGAAGGGGAGGAAGGGGAGGGAAGGGGGAATGGGAGTAGCAAAAATGATGGAATGAGATGGACATCACTACCCTAGGTACATGTATGAAGATACAAATGGTGTGACTCTATCTTGTTTGCAACCAGAGAGATGGAAAATTTTGCTCCATATATATACTATGTCTTGAAATGCATGCTTCTGTTTTAAAAATAACTGAAAATATATATAATGAATTCAAAATAAATAAATAAATGAATAAAAAAATTAAAAATTCGCTATCATTAAAATTATGATCTATTTATTTTTCAGTTTCTTTTTTGGCTAATTTGGCATTTTCAAATTTTATGGTAATTACTAGTTCTCATTTCTCATTTTTCTTAGCATAGTTGTTTTTATTATATTTCCCATTTTATTTTAGCATAGTTCCTTTTTATTTTTTTTTTTTATTTTTTTAATAGTTTTTTAGTTGTTGATGGATCTTTATTTTATTCATTTATTATTTATACGTGGTGCTGAGGATCGAACCCAGTGCCTCACGCATGCTAGGCAAGCGCTCTACCACTGAGCTACACCCCAGCCCCATAGTTCCTTTTTAAATTATATTTTACTTACATCTGTCTATTGACATCTATGACTACTACTAACCAGTAAGAGATCTTTTCAAAGAAGCAGGTCTCCTTCTCCTTCCCCTCCTCATTCTCTTCCTCCAATTCCTCTCCTCCTCCTCCCTGTTCTTTCCATTGGATATATATGATATATATCTGACTGACTGAGAAATATAGTTTTATATCATTATTTTATAGGCAGCACCATACTCCATTAAAATAATCCTCATAGTTTAATTTATGTATTAACAGGTTGTCATTTCTAATTTTTATCACAAATTATTCTGTACACTTGTTCTATTATTTTATTAAGAAAAATTCTTATGAGAATTCACAAGATCAATAATATATAAGTAGTTTAACTGTTAACATAGAGTATCAAATAGTCCTCCAGAAAAGTTGATCAAATAATACTCCTGTCAACACATAAGGAAGCCCATAAGCTCATATTTCTTTTCCTATTACCCAGGGCTCTATGTTATTAATCATTTTAATCTTTGGATTAAAAAATCCTTATTGTTTAATCTCATTCAGCATAAAATACAAAGTTCTCAAGATACCTATAAGACTGCCAGGCACAGTGGAGCATGCCTGTAATCCCAGAGGTTTGGGAGGCTGAAGCAGGAGAATTGTGAGTTTAAAGCCAGCCTCAGCAAATTAGCAAAGCCCTAAGCAACTCATCAAGTCACTGTCTTTAAAGTGCCCCTAGGTTCAATTCAACTTCTGGTACAAAAAAAAACCTACAAGCCTGCATGATCTGGCCACCGCCTCTCCCCACCCTCCACAAACCCACAGAATTTTCTACTCACTCTCTTTTCTTTCACTGGGCCTTGCTTCAGCCATACTCATCTCTCCTAGCACCTGACAGTGAGCAAGCCTCTACCTAGATTTGTGCTCATTGTTTCCTCTAACTAGGGCACATTCCCAGATGTTTGCTTGGCTTGTCCTCACTTTCTTCATGTCACCCTTTCTGCGAGTCCTTTCCTTCAAACTCTATTTGAAAACCTTCCATTCCCTATCCATTCTTATATTCCAATATTATTGTCAATCTGAAAAGTGCAATTTGAACTCATAACTTTAAATATCTTAATTTATCTCACAAAATTGTCAAGGAATCAGCTCTCATTCAAAATAAGATACATACCCAAGAGTCCACAGTTTGTTTCTAAATAATTTTCAATAAAAGAATTTCGAGTTTCTTGGAAAAAAAAAAGTTGATTCCTATATGTAAAGCAGAGCTAGTATAAGGGGAGCATGTAGTGTCTTGTGTAAGAAAAGAGAAAAACATCTAAAATTTCATTCACAAGAGCAAATGTGCTAGGTTGAAGGAGGTTCCACTGACCAAACGTGACAGTGTAAATGTTAGGAGATGATAAAGATCATGATGACAAACACAGGGAATCAAAGAAAATTCATTGGTACCTAAGAATCTTCACACTTAGGAGTTTGAAAGACTACATATAAATTGTCTATGATGTCTCTTTGACAAAAACAAAACAAACTTTCATTTCACCAAGTTTTCAGAAGTAACTTCCTATTTTTAGGAATTATTAAAGGATAATGTAATGATACCACAAAGTAGTAATCACAAAAATAAAAGATGTGCAATATGAAGGTCAGTTGGTAGAACAATGTTGCAAAAGGACTGTTGAAAAGCAAAAGAAACTTAAAGAATATAATAATCAAATGTACAGTTGGAGTTGAATCATTATGGGGAGAAATAAGGAACAAAGTATATCTATGGGCAAAAGAGTACTTTTTTGGTACAAGGTCTTTTAAGGGATTATTACTAATGTTTCTAAGTTGGTTATATTATCATAGCTATGTTGCACACTTCATTTTTAGAAAGGCACTAAATATTTAGGAATGGATCATTATGATACCTATAATTTGTTTGAAAATACAACATCATAGGAAATAGTGTGTATATATGAAGCAGACACACTGGTGTTAGTTTTGATCCATATACCAGAGTAATTGATTTAATGATTGATCACAAGTAACAATGCTGATCTTTTTTTGCCTTTTTAAAATTTTTATTTGTTCCTTTTAGTTATACATGACAGTAGAATGTATTTTGACATATTATATATACATGGAGTATAACTTCCCATTATTACTTTTGGCTTTGATGAATATGTACCATGACATTCAGCCATTTGGTATTTCAGCCAAAATATGTATTCAGTTTATATCCAGTTAGTTAGCATAATGGATTTTAGAAGTGGATTTGCACTAGTAAACTTCGTGACTTGTGAATTAGCACAAAGAATGTGAAATTTGTGAGTTGGTGAAATTAATGCTCGTCAAATACACAGATTATCTAAACTTTAGACTCTAAAATGAGTCAACAGAGTACACCTTAAATGAAGTGTTCATACTCCTCAGTGTTAATGAATCAAACACTGCTGACATGGGCTCAGTGACATGAATACGAGCCATGCTTTATTGTTTAAAACAGTGAATTCACTGCCCTTTCCTTCCTCCTTCCTTTTTCTTCTTCATGTGAGTTGGGTTTTAGCAAGTGCTCCAGTGGAGAGCTACATTCTCTGTGTGGTGCCAAGCAGGTTGGTTATTCTTAGGGGAGATAGAGTGAATAAGCAAATGCTATCATGATGACTGCAGCCAGACCTTTATTATAGAAACAGAAAAAACTGGATACCAGCAAAAACCTATGGTGTTCGGTTGAAATCTTAAGGCTGAAAGGCAGATAGAGAGAGAGACAGGTAATTATGTGTATGTTTGTGTATGTATTTGATTTCTTTAAAAACAAATCCTGGGCTGTGGCTGGAGCTTAGCTGGCAGAGTGCTTACCTGCTACATGTAAGGCACTGGGTTCGATCCTTAGCACTGCATACAAAAACAAGCAAATAAAATAAAAGCATGCTATTTATCTACAATTACAATTTTTTTAAAATCCTTAGAGAAATGACTGGCTATAAAAGTGAGGCATAAAAATAGCAGAGGAGCCGAGAAATTATGCCAGAAAATAAGGACTCAAAATGATGGGGGTGTGCCTAAATAAATACAAGGGAGCTAGCTTAAAGAGACTCTTATTGGCCAAAACTGGGATAATTTAAACATTCAAGAAAAATAATTTTTCTTTATATATTTCTACATATGATAGCTTTAGGTTGAAATCATGAGGAAAAGAGAAACTTTTGATTCTATGCTGATTTTAACCAATGAATAAAAAATAAACGTAGAAGAAGGAACAGCTCAACCTCACAGTATATCTTAAGAAAGTCTCATAAAATACTTATTACTTATTAATAAATAATTTAACATACTTATTGACTTCACAATACCACCCAACCAAGTGATAAAAGCTAATATTCCCGGTATCGGAACATATTGATAGCATGTACTCCCTGATATGACACAGTGAAAGGAACTCAATATCACATTTAATGTAATTTTCTCTTTTCCAAATTATTATTTTATGTATTAATTATGCATGAATGATGAAAAAATCTGGCCAAGTCTAAACTGAGGAAAACTCTACAGGGTAACTGGCCCATAGTCTTTCAAAACATCCAAGTTGTGAAAGACAAAGGAAAACGGAGTCTCTATTCCCAACTGAAGAAGATTATAGACCATAACAACCAAGAGCAATGTGTGATTCTGGATATTGTAAATATCATCGAGACCAACAGTAAACTTCAGGGTTATTTGATCAAACTTTCACAATAGGTTGTTGTTGATTTTCTGATTTTGATGATTGTACTCTTACTATAAGAAGTGATTGTATTCCCTTGGAAATCTACATAGAAGCATTGAGGGTTAATAAGGCATCATTTCTGCAACTGCCTCATATGGTACAAAAAAAGAAAATAAAAGGTAAAAACACAAAGAAAACATTAAGGCAATTCCCTTAGTTGTTATCAATTGGGGAAATGTGAAGAACATATAGGATTCTTTGTGCTTTGTCAGGTTTGTGTCGAGTTTAAAATTATTTAAAAATAAATTAAATAATATTGCTAAAACGACTAAGTTTGTAACAATTACAGAAGCAGAAGTCCTTAGTCTTTCAATCTCAGAATGTAATGATCCCCAATAACACTCAAAAGAAATTCTTATAAGAAGTCTTATGCATCAACTACAGCAGTATCAATCATTGTTTATAAGGTACTGAACATTTATGAAGACCTTTACACCCTGAATCATTACTCCAGTGCCACCCTAGACTGTAAAAGCTTACTCATCCAAAAATTCCATATAATTATTTGAGAAATTACTTGTTAGTTTAAATCTGAACTAGAGACATTTAAAGTTTAAATGTTATTAATATAGCACTTAGAAACATATTTGAGAAACTAATGTATTCACTAGCTTGCTATATTTTTCTTTCTTGTCTGTTTCTTTAAAAGTCAATAAATCTGAAAGAATATCAGAAAAAAAAAAGCACATTCATTCACCTGCATTTTTACTCCTGGAACCATCTCCAAAGGGTATATAAGAAACAAATAAAGTAGATTAAAATCTTCTCTCTAGTCATTTGTCATCAATTGTGATATCTTCTTCTCTCAAAAACTCATAGTAAACTTCTTCCCAGAGCAACACTGATAATGTCCAGATAATAAATTTTCTAAAGTTGTATGAAGTTCTATAGGTGCAAGGATGTGTGCAGAATAAAGTGTTTCAGCTCAGAATTCAGCTAATTTCTGATTCCCATGGTGCCTGCTCTATGGAATCCTTCAAGGCTGAGCAGACTCAATCTCCAAATAAGGACAAATCAAATACAGGGTCTTTTTGAGGGAAAGCTGTGAACTGTCAGTTTCTGGTCTCGGAAACTGTCTTTTATATTCAGGTTCATTACTCTTATGAGATTGCACCATGTTGCTGGTGTGAAGTGGTGGGGTGAACTGGAATGCAAAGGCTGGGAAGAGAGGTGCTTCCTTCCCCAGAATCCACAGCAGTTCTTCGTCCCTCGTTCACAGCTCTTTCTAAGATGTGTTTTGGTAATGGTAAACCTATCTGTCATTCCAATTAGGATGGGCACTCCTTGAAGGAATGAATTACAATCTATTTATCTTCATATTTTGTACAAATCTGGGGCACATAAGCACATAATAAATACTAGTAGAGTCAAATGCAAGACATTCATTCCCTTTGGAGATTTGCAAAACTTGAACAATGAAACTCAAGAGAATGGAACAAATCATGAAAACGACTTTACAGCAAAACAGAAAGTGCTCTGTCCCTTTACTTGCATTGTTCTTTAGTGTGTTTTGTCTTTAGTAAAATTTACCTGATTAAGTGAACCAGAATATATGAGAATGATGCTGAGAGGTTATGAGAGATGTCAAGGAAAGAGTAAGGGAATAGTTCTGATCTCTTTCTCTAAAAATGTTCATTAATCCTTTTTATTTTTCTTAATCCTAGGAGGACAAATTAGAATTTATAAGGGGGAAAGAATTAGAGACAGCCTGTAGGTAACCTACAACTGCAGCTAAATGTGCCTCTATTCTAAATTCATGGTCTATTCTTCTATTTTTCACTCCCCAAAGGCCAAGGCCTGTGAAAATATTCCTGCTTCATAGACAAATGAGTGTGCCAAGGGCCCTCTTTGCTGTTCTCTATAGATAAGAAAGCTTTTTATATTAAATAAAACCCATGCTGCTGGCAAATTCTACACTTGGGTCATTTGCCTCAATTAGCTGAAATATAAGGAAACTAAAGTTAATGTTTCCAGAGGCTCATCAGTTTTAACTTATGCAGTCAGTCTTTTCAGGAAATTAAAACTAGTTCTAATAATTTAGGGGCAGTGATTTACATGCAATGGACCTATTTGACAAGGTAAATTCCCCCAGTTACATTAGCCTGATGTCGCATTGTATTTTTGTGGGGAGGGGTGTAACTAGGGATTGAATTCAGGAGCACTTGAACACTGAGCCACATCCCCAGCCCTATTTTGTATTTTATTTAGAGATAGGGTCTCACTGAATTGCTTAGGGCCTCGCTAAATTGCTAAGGCTTTGAACTCAATATACTCCTGCCACGGCCTCCCCAGCCACTGGGATTACAAGCATGCACCACCATGCCCAGCTTGTCTCCACATTCTTAATAGTTTGTTAGATGACATTAAAAGCACATGCAAACAAAGATCATTGAAGGCCTGGATCTTGGGTTAATTAGTCATAGACAATGGTATAAATGAGACCAAAGAAAGATGTGAAGCAACTGATTTCAGAATTGCAATGGATTTTTGAAGAAGTGGTTAATTTTGAAAAATTTATTTATTTGCATGAAAACTTTTCTATCACAAAAGACTATTATAAAATGCTTACGGCTTGGCCCATTTAATTCAATTTCCTAGTTAATTATTCTTTAAACCTCACATGTCAGTCACCTAGAAAACTCCTACATAGTTTTAGAAATCATTTTTGAAAAGAATCAGTTGTAAAAGCATTATGGAAATAATCTGTATTTTTTTCCTTCAAAGTTCCTGGTCTGGATTTGCTAAGTCCTTAAGGATAATACTCCATGGCACATCACTCTTCATAGTGCAGAACAGGTGACAGTCTTACCACAAAAGAACTCTCCAGTGCATCATTACCAGACCCAGGGTATAAATTATTTCTATTTTCTGATTTATGATTTAGTATTTTCCTGAAATCTCCATTGTAATTGACATACAAATTTGCTTTTTTCCCCCTCACATTTTGTTGCAATTCTCTGCTATCTTGACCTGCTCTATTATCACACTTCACTTCTCTGTGAACTTGACTCAGTCAGATGTAATTCTGACAATGTTGCCATTAGACACTTAGGTGCAGAGTCCTTTCAATTCTATCTACAGCAAAGGGCTTGTTGATATTCACTCAAGATGCATTTTTCCATAATTGAATCTGCTAACTAACCTTTACTAGATTACTAGATAAATTATGTCTCTTTTAGTAATCCAGACAATTTTTGTATTTTGAATAAGAAGTAATTATTACCACCTCTGTAACCTTAATGCTGGTGGCCATGGGCTAGGTGATAAAGGAATGGCTACAGGCCAATGATATCTGGGTTTCTCATTTAGTGTCCTTTGTGCCTCAGGTAGACGAGCAGCCCATCCCTGCACAGAGTTACACTCTGTCCTTAAGCCTGTTTCAGCCAGTCTTTTAATTTTTGAACAAGATTACATTGGGATTGTATGGCAGATAGAAAGTCCACAGTATGTCCTGGTCTTGAGCCCACTACTGTATATCATGGGCAGTAAAATGGGTCACTCTCAATCACCAGCAGAGCCACACATGGCACTCAGCCAGATCAGTCCCTTAATAGCTGCCTTCTGATGGACTCTCCTGCTGGGAAAGGCTTGCATCAAGCCCATAATTGTGTCCACATAAATCAAAACATATTTGGACCCTTCTGATAATGGGAAAGGGCCAGTGGGGTTTATCTGCCTTTACTAAGGGACCAAATCACTTCATCTGATATTCTTGGTGGCATTTAGCCATTACAGGTAGCACTGAGTGCGGGTAAGAGAGTTCTGGCATGCGGCAACAATATCAGATATCTTTATGGGCTGTCTCCAGCACATCATGGCTGCCTACATAGTCTTTTGTCCTGCATGCTTTAATCTACAATGTAGCCAAGTGGCAGTTTCTTTTACTGGGGCTTCCTCCAGCCATCTTACCTTTGCCAGTTGTACATCCTTGACTGGTACTTCTCTGGTGATAGGTTCCATTGCAAGAAGAACAGCACACAGTTATCTTTCCCACAACCTTTAACATTTTTCTTTCCTTTTTCATAACAGTGACCCAAATCCAGCAGAGTCTTACGTTCCTTAACCTGTTGCCGTAAGCCCTATCCAAAGTCGTCTGGAAGGGCATGGATGGTTAAGTTCAGCAGGTACCTGTAAGTCTCGTGTCTCAAGGGCTTGTGCCTGTTTTGTTATTTGCAACGCCTGATTAAATGACCAAGTAGGCTACTCAATCCAGTTCCATACTGTACTACTCCTACACAAATTATATGTGTCAGAATAACTGAACTTGATGAGGTATATAAGTCCTCTCATAACCCAGTAGCCCCACAAATTGTTCTATTTGTTTTACTGTATTCAGAAATAGAAAAGCCTGAACTTTCATCTATCACAACTTAAACATATAAACTTTATCTTGCCCCACCAGACAATCCCCAGGTCAGGATTCTGTACTTTCCTGGATCATGGCCCATCATCTCCCTTGCAAATAAGTCAAAAAGATGAAATATTTAGGAAAAAAATATGGCAAAAGATGTAAAAATGACCCTCTTGTGTAATCCTCTTTATGAACTGGAAGACTGTCAAGCTATCAAATCTTTCCAAATTGATTTATAAATTCAACAATTCCCATTTAAATTTGTAATGTGCTTTTTTGGTGCAAAATGTGACAAACTGATTCTAAAATCCATATGGAAATATGAACTGTCTAGAATATACAAAACATCTTTGAAATAGAAGAGACAAAATGTTGGAGATATAGCTTCACCTGATTTCAAGACATTTAAGATGATAAAATACTGGTGTTAAGCTTGATCAATGCAACAGAATAGAAAATATGGAAATTAGCCTATACATACAGCTACAACCAATTTTTTAAAATATGTAAATGAATGGATAGCCTTCTCAAAAAATGATGCTAGAATAATTAAATGTCCACATGTGAAAAATGAAATTGAAACCACAGTTTGCAAAATATACAAAAATTGACTTAATATGGGCCATAGAAAGTCTGGAAACTACTTTCCTAAAGCAGTGGACCCTAATTATTTGGCATTGTATATTCTTTTTTTATTTTTTAAAATTTATTTATTAATTTTTAATTATCCAATAGAATCTATATGTATTTTTTAAGAAATAATGAGTATAAACAATACAATGTAGCTCTGATAAACTATCAACTATTCAATATATAAAACTACTCAATACATAAAAATTATATAAATTATTCTATATAAAGAAATTAAAAACAATCTACAGAAGATGTAGGAATAAGATTTAAAACATGAAATAGAATTAATGACATTGGTTTTCTGTATTCAACAAAAGCATTTCCCAAATAAAATTGATGATAAAGTGGAAAGAAAATCAGAGAAGGCAAAAAAAGAGTACAGCAATGAAAAGAATGAATAAAATGAAGCAAGTTTTTAAACATTGTTTTAAAATTAAGAAACAGACATCATGTTTCATCTATGATATGTTAAATATCCTTACAGTGACAAAAATGTCTGAAAATCAAATTACATTTCTTGAACCTAACAATGTACTACTAGAGCTGTCAACTAGTATGTATAATTTTGAAGAATGGCTGGAGACAGAATATGGGATAATTTGAGATTAAGGAAAACTTGGGGTCCTGTAGACTTAGGGAAACCCTCTCAGTTCCATATTTTTCCTTCCAGATACTCTACCAGTTTCCCACTGAAGATTCCAAAAAGACCTCATGTCTCTGATAGAATTAGGTTTTGAATTAAAAACAAAGTCAATTAAGGACAAAGTTTCAAAGAAATATATTCAGAATATTGCAGTCAAAGAAGGGAGTAAGGGTGCGCCAGTGGGGGTCATACACATTGATGAAACACTTGTGAAAGTGGCTCAGACACAGAGCCACTTTAAGGTTGGATAAGATTAGAAAAAAAACTCCTTTGTCCCATATCTGACCTGAACAACAGCAAGGATCTAGTATAATAATGATCAATTACAGCTGAAAGAGTTGTAATATACAGATTCTTTCCCCTGAAGTCGTGTTTAAGGAAACTTGAACAGTGAGATAAAAAAAGTACAGGATGAAAACTTAAAGTCTCTGGTACCTTTAGCTGCAAGCAAACATTAAAAACCAGACAAGTCCTCACCAGATAAAATAAATACTCCTATCAGTGGCCTGTTTACCTCATTATTTTATTATTCAATAAAACATGTCTGGCTTTCAACAAAAAATTACTAGACAGGCCAAAAGACATGCTAAAATGTAGTCTGAAGATAAAATTCAGACTCAAATATATCATGCATGCTTGAGTTGCCAAATTAAAAAAAAAAACTAAAGTAATTATGATTAATATGTTAAATACTCTAATGGGAAAAAATATACAGCATGCAAAACTTATACACTATGTTAGGGGAAATGGAAATTTTAAGAATCAAAACAAAATTCTAGAAATCAAACATGCTGAAATAGGAAGAATGCCTTCTGATGCCATCAATGAAATTATGGCCAAGGAAAGAAAACATGATCTTGATGATAAGTTAATTAAAAATTTCCCAAACAAAAATACAAAGGAAATAAAAGCAACCCCAAAACTGTGGGACAATATCAAAGAATAAAGCACGTATAATTAAAATGCATGAAGAAGAAAGGAAAACAGAGCAGAAAAAATATTTGCAGTAAAACTATCTGAAAACTTTTAAAAAACTAAGATGAGATACAAAGCACAGATTTTGATTTTGAGAGACTATCAAGTAGGATAAGTACCAAATATAAATAGTAAATAAAGTAATACCTTGTCATCTCATATCCAAATTACAGAAAACTAAAAACAATGAAAAAAATGTGAAAGAAAAATAATTGCCTTACTTATCAACTATAGAGGAATAAGGATAAAAAATTCATTGGATAACACAATAACCAATTTTTATCTTCAGCTGATGTTCCTAACACAGTCTGTTTCTCCATTGTAGGCATAGCCCTGAACCAACATTCATGTGAATTCCACAATTTGAGTCTTTTTTACATCCAATCTTCCAGTTTATGTCTTTTAATTATAAGTTTAGGTCATTAACATTCAGAGTTATTATTGAAATATGGCTTGTATTCTCATTCATTTTAGTTTATTTTTGGTTTTTAACTTGATATGGTTTCTCCTTTAGTTTGCTTTTTCTTTAGTGTAATTCTTCCCTTTGGTGATTTTCATTGTTGCATTTCATTTCTTCCTCATGAAATATTTTGCCAAGAATGCTCTCTAGTGCAGGCTTTCTTGCTGTAAATTCTTTTAACCTTTGTTTATCATGGAAGGTCTTCATTTCATCATCAAATCTGTAGCTTAATTTTGCTGGATATAAGATTCTTTTTCTTTTTCTTTTGGTACCAGGGATTGAACTCAGGGGTCCTCGACCACTTAGCCACATCCCCATCCCTATTTTGTGTTTTATGTAGAGACAGGGTCTCACTGAGTTGCTTAGCACCTCGCTGCTTCTGAGGCTGGCTTTGAACTCATGATTCTCCTGTCTCAGCCTCCCAAAGTGCTGGGATTACAGGCATGTACTACCATGCCCAGCTGATTGGCACCCATTTTCTTTCAGAGCTTGGTATATGATATTCCAGGATCTCCTGGCTTTGAGGTTCTGAATTGAGAAATCTGCTAAAATCTGAATTGGTTTCCTCCTGTATGTAATCTGCTTCTTCTCTCTTGCAGCTTTTAAAATTCTATCCTTATTGTGTATGTTAGGCATTTTCATTATAATGTGCCTTGGTGTAGATCTGTTGTAGTTTTGTACATTTGGTGTCCTGTAAGCCTCTTGTATTTGATTTTCCAATTCATTCTTCATGTTTGGAAAATTTTCTGATATTATTTTATTGAAGAGATTGTGCATTCCTTTGGTTTGTACCTCTGTGCCTTCCTCTATCCCAATAATTCTTATATTTGGTCTCTTCATGTTATCTCATAGTTCCTGGATATTCTGATCATGGTTTCTTACCATCTTCATTGTGTGGTCAACTTTATTTTCAAGATTATATATTTGTCTTCATTGTCTGAGGTTCTGTGTTCCAAGTTCTCTAGTCTGTTGGTGATACTTTCTATTAAATTTTTTATTTGGTTTATTGTTTCCTTCATTTCAAGGATTTCTGCTTGGTTCTTTTTCAAAGTTTTTATCTCTTTCTTTAAGTAATATTTTGCTCCCTGTAACATTTGCTCTCATCTCTTTGTTTGAATGATCAATGGTTGCCTGTATTTGCTCTCTAATCTCTTTGTTGGAGTGATCAATTGTTGCCTGCATTTTCTCTCTTATATTATTCTGTGCTTCACAAATAATTTTAATTATGTACATTCTGAATTCCTTCTCTGACATTTTATCTACTATGTTGTCAATGGATTCTATTATTGTAGTATTTTGGTTTGTTTGGAGCATTTTCTTCCCTTGTTTTTACATGTTGTTCATGTGTCTTCCTCTCTAGCAATGCTGACCTGAGGTGTTACAGTTTCTACCCTATAATCTTGTAGTGTCCCTGCAAGTTACCAATACCTCACTTCTGGTGTAACCAGGCCTGCAGGGACCTCGGGAATGATCTTTCTGGTCCTGGCTGCTGACTGTAAATGAATATAACCAGGGACAGCCACCAGTTGTTAGATGGGCCACTGTGCCATCTCAGTCTCTTCAACTGCACATGCACGGTGGGTTTCCTTCCTGTGGTCTGTCTCATCCACTGAATGTTGGGCCAGTATCCATGTCTGTTCCATTTCTGCTGCACATTGGTCTGGGGTCGGTCTCTCTGGCATTATGTATTCTGTATTCCTCTCATGTTTTTTCCTGACAGAGGGTGACAGAGAGAGAGAGAGAGAGAGAAACTAATCTCTCCCTGGAATAAGTATTAATAGAGAAAAGAGGGTAGAGTAACTTCATCCACTAGAAAATATCATTCCCTTCATGTTCTAGAGTCTTCTGACTAACAAAATCAGAATCTCTTTCTCTCCTCTTTTCTTTTGATGGTAAGGATGAATAGGAAAGTGTTATGTCAAAGTTGTTCATTTTTTAAGAAATTTCAGTGGTTGACTCTATCCAAAGAATGTTTATTCTTTTGGCAATCTTTTCTTGCAGTCCCTGTCTTCTTCCCTAAGCTGGTCAACTTAATAGAACAAAAAAGGAATAAATCACAATGTTCTCCTAAACTACTGGCTCTTTACTTGTTCTCCCTTAGGCCTCAGTGTCCTTTACCTCTTGAAAACAAGTCATAAACTATGCCCTCCCTTAATCTTGCTATTAAATATGCCACAACAAAGGGCTTGAGACATGGGGTGCAAGGAGAGTAGACACATCTCCCTCCTTCAGATAGATCTCCATCTGCCACCAGCCTTCTGGGTGTCTGATATGAACTAGTCTCTGGAGGAGACTGGAGAGACTGGGGAGAAATAAGGATTATGCAAAGCCAACCTAGAATTGTAGGAGGTAAAGTGAAAGTTATTAAATGAAAGACAAAGAAATAACTCAGGTGTGAATTTTGCTCTCCTCTGGCCAGGTGTGCTAGTTCTGCAAAACTCAAACCATGCAAAACTCATTGTTGGGAAAGCAAAGGAAGCTGTTTCTCTTCATTTTTCTCTTCCTCTTCACCCATTATCATTCGGGGACTCTGTCTCTCATATTGTTTTTATGAGAGCAGAAATGTATTGTTCCCCAACTTGACACATCTCAGATATAGCAAATCACTGTTCTCATCTTTGTCTAAGGTGGCAGTTCATCTTTAACTAGAAAAATAAGGAAAAAAAACCAACAGGAGCACATTTTTAGAGCAGAGATTTTTTTTATTCTGCCTTACCTCAGCCTGACCACAGATGGGCTGGATTGGCACAGTACACAGGGACACCATGCCAGCCTCTTTTTTATTGGTCCTGGATAGATTTCTTTACTCCATTTCACGGACAACTCTCTGTCTTAATTCTTTCTTTAGACACTTCTCAATCCAGTGGCAAGACTTGGTCCTGGATAATGGATCATTTCAGGAGGTGCAAATAACAGAGTCACTTCCCTGGCACACTGAGACAAGTTTCTGATCCTAGCACATCCTCTTTCCATTTAAGGTAAGGAAAATTTTTCCCTAACTACACATAGGAAGCTGTATACATATACATAGCTGGCTGGGAAAGCCAACTGAATTTATTTATGCAAACTGTTTTTACCTAATGTAACAGAGCACAGATGCTTGGAATCTATGTCAATTATGCAAATTGCTTATGAATGCTTCTGCAGTTTGTGGACAAACTATCTATTCTTATGAAAAGTTTGGCTTTTTAAAATAGCTTCCTTTTTCTTTTCCCCTAAAACTACTTACAGAAACTGGAGGCAGGGAGCCACACCCATCTAGTTTTTTTGACTGCATACACAAAACCCTTGAATCTTTTTTAAGATGAGATTTTCCAAAGAAAAAAGAGTGAAAAGACTGGCTACAAGTAAAGCTGAGCAAATTTAAGGTGAAAGTAACCAATATCAAACCCCTAGCTTTTTCAGGGAGGAGTTTTCCATAGACTGTACCCTGCAAAGTCTGAACTGCCAAGTGCAGGTATTTGAATTTAATCTGTGTGAAATAGGTAACCATAGAAGTTCTATAAACTGAACAAGGATATGATAAGTTAAGAGATCAAATAAGATGAATCTGGCAACAGTAAGCTCAAGGAGAAGGAGGACTGGGTTAATGTTTTCATGTTTCATCACAGGGGCCCTCTGGCCTTCCTGATTAGTAGGATTTCTTTAGTAATGTGCCAGGTGCCACTAGCAAGAAACCTATACTTGTATCACTATATTTCCCTCCCTGCCCAACATCTAAATGTGTATACTCTGACAGCAAGCAGCCCCACACAGAAGTGGCCTGAAAAAAATACACATATCCACATGCATACATATATTCACATTGTATTACACTCATTCTGAAGGTGAGCATTTTATAGCATATAAAATGTATATTAAGTTACATTTCAATGACAAATAGCATCCAGGTTGTCAAGTGATTTAATACAAGATGTCCTCATTAATTCAGCTCTGCAAATCTGTGCTCATAGTGTGTCTAAGCTCCGGATGTGTTTTTGGCAGCATTATTTATTTAATGCCACTTTCCCAGGTGTCATTATTTCTCTTCCAAAATGGAGCTCCTCAAAAGTGCTTCTAAAATTCTTTACCATTATCTCCTCTAGTCCATATTCTCATTTAATAACATCTCTTTTTTTCTTCGTCATTTCCTTTAGATTTCCCCTCTTCAACCCTGCATATTGAAGAAAGATAACTTTTTCAGTGTGAGCTCTGTGTATCCCTGGGAGGGTGAGTACCTTAGAGAACTGCCTTCAAACACTGAATTAAATAGCAGCAAAACTCAATTTCTTCCCCCAAATCTCTTTCCCTTTGGCCAGAAAAATCTATCAAAATACCCACTGAAAGAGATCATTCCTACACTTTGGAAACTGACTCAAGTCAGTGTTCGTTTCTAATTCTTGAGTCTCTTTGGAGACAGTAAGAGTCCCTGAGTTATGTGGAACTCCATGATGGTTAGCCCCTTTCACAATCTTGCAATCAATATTACATTGAGATTCACACGTAGGCCAAATTTTGCTTTACAATGTTTGTTAAAAAATAAAGCATGTTTGTTTGCAAGCAGGCACAGAACCATTGAGTCCATCTCTTCTGTAAACATGTAGTCCCTGCATTTCTTTGAATGCACTGACCACTCTCTCATCTGAAAGGTCATTTAATGTACACCTCCTTCCAGTGGTAGAAGTGTGTTACCTCATCCTCTGAAATCAGTGGCAAGACCACATGGTCTTCTTGAGTGACATCTCTAACATAAGGATGGATAGGTGGCACTGAACTTGTATGCCTTCTTTTCACAAAGATAGCAAGGGATTCAATATTTTATTATTAATCTTTTTACCCGGGACAACATTCAGTTTCACCAATTCACATACATTTTTATCATTTATCAATCTAATTATCAAATAATTCATTTTACCAATAAAATTATTACTGCCATCCCCCAGTCTAGCAGAATATGAGGTGTTCATCAAAATACCTTGTAGTAGCCACTCCTTGACTTTGGATTTGTTATGTGACACTGGCTACCACTTTGCAATGTGAGCTCTCAAAGAAGGAAACTGCTCCTAGAGTAGAAGCTTCAGCTACTGAGCTTACACATAATGTCTCTCTGCCATGTCAGAGTATTTTAAAGTAAATTGTACATCTCATATGCAGCTAACATACTTGAAAAATACTAGATTAGTAGTAAATAAAACTGAAGACTATTGATGAATTTGTTCCAAATAATATGTATAACCATATTGAAGTTATTATAACCATATTAAAGTTATTTAGTCGTTAGTTTCCTTCCTCCCATTCTCCATTTCTTTCTTCCTCTTCCTTTCCTTTTCTTCCTCCCTCTTCTTTGTTCATTGTCTAGGTAATCTCCATTACACCTTCCAGTCATTATATTATATACCAGGTAACACTGCAAAGCACATAGCCCCTTATAGTATGATATACTGATATTATCATTGCCTTTTTACAGATAGAAATGAAGCACTGACAGGCACTTAATACAGCCTCAAATAAAATAAACTTGGCAGATATTTTGTGGCCAAGAGCAAAATTCCATTTTTTTCCTGTGACATTCTATTGGAGGTTGACTGGTGGAAGGTCATCTTATTCTTTAGTATCTGACTTAGAGCTTATTAAAAATGACTTTGTCAGATGTTTCCCCACAATCTTCTCTCTTTACTTTTTAGATTTGCTGTGAACTTCAATTCAAATTCAAGGCACATCACATATGTCTTCCAATGACTAGCATTTTGTTTCTGGGTCAAGCTTTCCTGCTTGGTTCTTCTCTGAGTTTTTTCAGCCACTAAGAAATGTAGATTTTAGGTGAACTTGTTTTACAAATTGGTCACACAAAGCCATCATCCACAGATCCATCTGCCATTCACTCCTGGCAATAAATACGTTGATACTTGATGTAAGCCATCTTAAAAAATACTTGTTGAAAAGTGTAGACATTGATAGTCATGTAATCAGTCTTAAACCATTTCCAGAGACTTCAGCACTCAAAGATATGATTGGTCCTTTTCTCTTGGTAAAATGGTAACTATAAAAATGGATTTGGGCAAAGGACAGATAGTTTAAGCATAAAAGGTGAGGCATCTATCTCCTGCAAACTTTTTCTTGTAACGACAGTTTTCTGCTTCTCAAGAACTTTTTATCCTAGATTATGATGTATCTTGTTCCTTTCATCCTCATGCTTTGAGAGATAAATGCCTTTTTTAAAGATGAGACCTGTAAAGTCCTTGCACATTAAAGACTGTAATTATATTTCCCAGTCCCAAAGTTTAATTACAATTCCTTTATCTTTCCTTATCATCTATGTTTTCTAAAGAGATAAAGGAAAACCTCCAAATCTTTTCTATAGAACTTACTTTTTGCTGTCTTATTGCTGGCTCCAGGGTAGAAAGTCAGCAATCCATTCAGTCTTCATTTGTCTTAACTGCCAAAAATTAGATGGTCCTTCCTTATGCAGGACTAGAGTGAATTTTGTTTATACAATTAGAATAAGTTGGACATTTGAGGAACCAGGTAGCGGAAACTGAAGAAAATTTTATAACCTATACTTTGTCTCATGCAATGTCCAGAAAGTATTGAGCTGTTTTCCATCCTATATTTAATGCTGTCTAAACATCAGACATCTCACTTCTCTGAGTGGACCCAGCATTCTAGCGTTGCTTTTTTTTTTTTTTTTCATTAGGGGCAAATTACCATACTGCACAAGACTATCTCACCAAACAGCTAGCACATTCTGAATCTGTTCTGTACCTCCTTTGGTACAAGGAGTAGAGAGTCAATGAACAAAGGAAACATTCATATTCTTCCCCTCCTGCTATATTTCTACCTGTGGCAATATTCTATCAGATCCTTCTTTTCTCTTCTATTTGGTCATTACAATGACAAATCTCTACTCAAATAGCTTAGGAACTTAACATTTCAAAGCTTAATTTCTAAAGGAAGGATTTTTAAGCAGGGGATGCTTCTATGTCATTCATCCTCCCACAGTGCATTGCAGACAACCTGGGGAAATAAATAGCTGCTCAAATGGCCATCACTGATTGATCCCTCCATTGCAGTGAGATGGTAGAAACATTTATATGGCAGAATCCATGAAGGTCTGCTGAAGTGGAGCCTTCCCCAGGGAACTCTCATAACAGCGATGTCTGTGTCTCTCTTTAATTAAATTCATGTCACTTTCTACCTGAAATTTGATCTTCTCTTCCCATCACCACATATTCAGATTATTTTCCTTGGATCTTAGTGGCTTTATGCTTTTCAGGTATGTCTATGTTCTCAAAGATTTTATACTTTCTACCATTGCTTTAGAATCAAATAGTGGATCGGAATGCTTTTCATGGTCACCCTGTGGCTAAGTGTTTCTCACACGATGTAAGCACATGCAGAAGGGGGCTTGTTGAGTTCCCACTGGTGTCATTCACTCCGTAGTAGGGGTCTATGTCATCATTCCTCATGGGATGGCAGGCAAGCACTAGCAGTTACTTGCAGGCCTCTTATTAAAAGAAATATTGAAATTTATAATGAATTCTCTGAAATGGTGGAGAGAGCTAAAGCTTAATACAGTAGTATTAGTTGGTTGCATACCTTTGAGCTGATTCTCTCCTTGTAAATACCACTATCATTCCCAATTGATAGTGGGGAAGATCCCAATTCTAGCATTCCCAGTGGCCCTGGTTTCCCCACTGGGGACCTATCTTTGGTATTGTGTGAATACGCCTACTGAAAAGAGAAAACTTGGTGCAAAATCCAAACATATAATATGCACCTTACAATTACTAAAGTCAAGAAACATCACAAGCCACTGCTGACCATTTTTCCTGGCTTGATATTAATTATAAAGTAAGTTGCAGGTCACCGGTTACTTCACATCTAGAAAGAACCATCACATGTCTGTTTCTAGAATTACTCACTCTGGTACTAAGAATATAAATGTTTGATGAAACTTCTATTGATTAAAAACTCTATTTTTTATCAACCAGATGAAAAGCTTAATAGACTTCTTAAATGTTAATTTTTCACTTAAATATAGTTTCAGGAGTCTGAAAAACTACCAGTAAATATAGACGTGTGTGTGTGTGTGTGTGTGTGTGTGTGTGTGTGTGTATGTGTGTATGTGTGTGTGCAGGGCACAGGAGGATCTATAATTATTCACCCTGGCAATTGGATCCAGAATCCCAAGAGAAGCTTCTATCATAACTTCATTGACTACTCACACTGATGCCTGAAAAGTTCTAGAGGCAAGAAGCCTTGATTCTCTGTTGTCCACACAATGTCCCATTTAAATCAATTTTCTAGCAGAGTCCAACTGCAAATTTGAAACACATTGGTCCATTTTTAAATAATGTATAGTTCTTCATAAATATCACAGAGCACACATCAGACTCAATGAGGTCTTTAACCCTCTGTGATTGGTGGGTGTGGTAGGTAGCCACTTGGAAAATATGCCCAATTCATACTTATCCCCATCTGGCTCAATATACTTTATATATTTCAAAGTGACTTAATAGAATTTGTTCCTATTCAGTAGCAGTTTCACATTCGTTTCCCAGTAGGCAATTTGGGATATGAAGAAGTTATATCTTATGTAATGTCCTTCCAATAACAATAATTTCATTAGAGTAAATGCTAGAATCTTTTCAATTTTCAGCTATGACCTTCTCCACTGATTGTTAAGTATCACCTGCTTTGCCAATTGCTAACTTCACCTACAATTACCAGGTTTAGAAAATAAATATGCAGGACATCTGACTAAATTTGAACTTCAGATAAGCATGCAATATTAAGACACATTTAAACTAAAAAAAAAAAAAATGCCGTTTATCTGAAATCCAAATAAACTGGATGCATTTTATCTGAAAACATTATTTCTATCACCTCCCTGAGTAAATACCATTTTCCTCATTTCTAAAATGTTGCCTTCTGTAAAATGCTAAACACATTAAAGGCATGAAAGATTCAGCAAGTGGTTTGTAACTAATCAAGAATTAGTCACATGATATCACTGTCATTATTACTATTATTTCTTCCATCTGATGATCCAGCCTTTATTTCTATATGGCTCATGTTTAATCTACTTCAAAATGCATTATTTCAGTATTTTAATATAAACAATATACTTTTTGAAAGAGCCAACATAAGATACTATGTGTTTTTTTTATACTATTGTTTTAAGGTTGTTTTGGTAACTATGGCCATGAGCACTGTTTCTCCTTAGTTTCTCCCAGCATTGATGGATTTCCTGCATCTGTTGTGCAGGCAATCATGGTAAAACAGTAGGAAGTGTGGTTACAACTTGACTTTACTCTCTGAAATATTCTAAGCATATGGTGAGGTGACAAAGTATGGTCTCACATTATAAATTGGGGGAATTGAAGAGGAAGCCTCCATTTTAACATTACCCAGTTGGACCACTGGAAACTTCATTATCAGGATAATCTTAGAAAAAAGTGCCTAACTAGCTCACTTTCTTCCTATGCTACCAACACATAAAATGACAGAACTTAGAAATCTTAAATGTTATAAATCAACAGAAGACATTTTATTAAGAAGAAAAATTGTAAACTGTTTTCAAATCATAGCTTGCCTTTTGAAAGGATTTTATGGAAAGAGAAATAATAAGAAAGAACTTTGAAATGGTAGGCTTTTATTAAGGTATTAAAGCAAAGTTCCAGAGTCAGGACATTTTCCAGATTTCAAAACTGAACAAGACAAAAAGCCTTAACACAAACATTTAATGTCTAGAGGGAAATGAGAAATCAAAGCAATTGGATTATTTCCATGAGGTTTCTTGGCATTTTAATAAGCTGTTTAGCAGATACAGCCTTCTTCACAAAATCACACACACAAAAAAATGTCTGTTCCAAAAGGAAGAAGGTTGAGTATCCTGGCCAGAGATACAAATGATGACTGTTGAGTCTACATTTCCCAGGACACACAGATAATCAACAATTTCCATGTTCAGCAATAGCAATTCAACTGAACATAACTTGAGATGAGAAAAACTCAGGAGACCCTTTCATCTGTGAGGTCAGTGGTATAATCTGGCCTCCAGAAGATCTAGAACCAGGTCCTGGAACACTCAGGTGCTCTCAAACCTTTACATCACTGATCCTTCCTGCATGTCAGCTTCATTCTTTCTGATTGTAAACATCCAGCATTTCTCTAGACTGTGGGGAAAAGGCTGCTAAGAACACCAGAGTTCTATTCAAGAAAAGATTGATATGATAACAGCAGTTTGAAAAATTCTTTGTAAAAACTCTGATTCACATCTTTTCCAATCAAGTCTGTCTAGCAGATTATTCTAATAGATTATTGTCCTTGGGATAAGGTTATGATTATGTAAGAGAAAAAAGAAAACTGTAGGAGAGATAGTTTAGTCAGTTTCTTCACTACTGCAACCAAAAGACCTAATGAGAACAATCTGAGAAAAGCAAAAGTTTATTTGGCATTCATGGTTTCAGCAATCTCAGTCCATAAACAGTTGGCTCTATTGCTCTGGACCCTAGGTGAGGCAGAACATCATGGTGGAAGAGTGTGATAGAGGAAAGCAGCTCAAGTCATGGCACCAGCAGGCAGAGAGAGAAAAGAGCTCCATTCTTCAGAGATAAAATAAATACTCCGAAGTTAAACCCCAAATGTCCTACCTCTTCCAGCCTCACCCTACCTGTCTACAATTACCATCCAGTTAATCCCTATCCAAGGATTAATGCACTGATTGGGTTAAGGTTTTTATAACCCAATCCTTTCACATCTAAGATTCCTTTCATTGTTACACACATGAGCTTTTGTGGGGACACCACATAATTAAACCATAGCCAGAAATCACAAAAATGGAGCGAGAGAAGGTATTTCTGCTCACAGAACCAAGGAACAAGATGTGAGAAAGCCTCAAGGCAGGGAAGTGTTTAAGACATTTAAAAAAATGACAATAAAATGGTCAGTTCTGAGAATGATGAAAAATATAGTACCTTGACTTACAAAGGCATGGGCCAAATCATGCCCAAAGGAAGCCAAGATGAGAATTTTATATATTTTTCATCAAGTACAATAAGCTTTGATTTAAAAATGTGATAGAATCCAGTGAATATTTTCACAACACATCTTATAGATGAGAGTTCAGAAAGCATGGAGGAATAAGAGTAGAAGATATAAATGAAGAGAAAAGAATGTAGTTTCAGTAAGGTGAAAGAGGAAGATGGAGATTTTCACTACTCCCTTTGCTGTTTTGCCACATCAATTTTTTTTTCTTCCCAGGACCTTGAAAATCACCACATGGAACATCTATATTCAGCTAAAATGATGGAGTTTGACATTTCATAATATGTGCCCACCTGTTCCAAGACCAAGAAAACAAATTGAAGTTTATTGTTGAAGCACTTGATTAATGTGTTACATGAGAAAAAGAAAGCTAGTGAGTTTGAAAAGATACATTTGTGTAATATTTGTGTAATTTTCCATGAAAATAATCATGTAATAGTCATAAAAAATCAGAAATGCCTGTAAGAGTTTATTTATCCTGTTGCTCAGTTTTCAGCAAAATTTACCAAATTGCTCAATTATTAAGAAGGTCTTCCTTTTTAAAAGAATCAGAGATGTTGGGTCAATTACACGAATTAAATAAACTAATGCTAGAGACACTTGTCTTCATTTTTCTTCTTTATTAATGTTTTTTAGAAATATTGTTGGCTTGTAACACACTTAGTACATACCCACAAGAGGAGCCTCAAAGGATGAAACATATTCCTATGGTGTGCAGTGAACACATACTTGATCTGGTGCTGAGTCCATACGTTCTCTTTAAATTACAGAAGAAAGGGAAAATCAGTCAAAAACTACCAGTCACCCTTTCTACAATGGACCGATTTGACACAACCTTTTTTTTTTTTTTCAATTTATTGACTTGACAGTTAATTTTGGTCTTGCATAAAGATATCAATGTAATCATCAAGATCATTGCACCAATGAAACAAATTTATTTATAGAGCACCATAATCCGTACATAACAAAATGTGTTTTAAGTTAATAAAACTAACTTAAGATTAAAATTAACTTAAACTTCATTTAAGTTAATAAAATTAACTTAAAATATGAACTGAGTATAGTGGTTTCACTCACCTACAGTGAACTGCAATTCAAAAATATTAAATGGAATATTCCAAAAACAAACAATTCATAAGTTTTGAAAATTGTGTGCTATCCTGAATTGCATGATAAAAATCTCACCATCTTACTCCATGACACTGAAGATATAAATTATTCCCTTGCCCATATATCCACACTTTGTAAGATATTTGAAAGAGACAGAGAAAGATCACATGCACACAATTTTTATTACAGCATGTTGCTACTATAAATTACAGTGTTATTCATTTTATTATTGTTGTTAGTCTCTCACTGTATATAATTTATAAATTAAGACTTTGTCTTAACTATATATGTTTAAGAAAAACATAGTATACTGATGGTTTACTGCTATTCCTGATTTCAAGCATCCACTGAGAGTTTTGGACTAGTGTATGCCCTGTTCAGGATAGACTAACATGTTCTGCTGTAACAAGAGACATAGCAACAACTTAAGATCTTGAGAAATAAAGAGTTCTGTTGCACACTTGTTTAATAAATAGTCCAGTATAGGTATTCTTGGCAAAGTAACATTTCCTCACATTCCAAAATTCTGAAACACAGGGGGGACAGGTGCATTATTGTCTACAGAAAATGGCTTCATGGGTGGTCATCTCAATCAGTAAGAAGAAAGAAAAGAGTATTGAAAGACATCCAAATTTGGAGAGACAAGGTGTAAATTCACTTATGTGGCAATGTTTAGTTGCAAAAATGGCTGAAATAAATGGACCCAGTATCACAGCTGAATCTTAGTCCAATTCTATAATTTTGAAGGGAGAACATAAATTTTAGTGGACATCCATTTACATTATGTGTTTTGAAGCATACTGTTTTTTAGAAGACTAAGATTCAAATACAGATAGCTAAAATTTAAGACCAGTCCTCAGTCCTAATGGGACTGTGAGGTGAATTTAATGATGTCATAATAAAGTAAATATAATAAAATAAAACAAATACCTTAGTGCTGACAAAAAGTGGAAGCTCAACAATTCAGATTTCATGCTATTCTTTTTATATCTCTTTCCTGGGGAGACTGTCTTATGTTGGAACCAGGTTTAGATAACTTCAGGCAACACAGGGCTGCCCCTTTCCAATCTGCAACAGAATTTAAGGGCAAGATATGCTTGTAGATCAGGTAGGACTTAGAGTTTTACTCAATATTTGGCTTTGTCCAAAAATGCCTGTAGTCCCTTTTGCCCTGTGATTCCAAGAGAGCTGCATACATCAAAAAAAAATTGCTTTATTTTAGTCATATGCCTAACAGACTCAATGTGGGAGCTTGTAGAATCATAACTTGGGATTCCCACCATTGGAGGGAAAATCCAGGTCTTCCCTGGTAGAGTACTTAAGGGCTAAGGATGGAATTCAGAAAAAATAGCCTTGGGTCCAAATCCCTTTTTCCAGAAATCTTAGTCTTTATTCTTAAGGGCCTTAAACTCATTGTCTGATACCCATGCACATTATTAGCAGTATTTTGCCACGTTCAAGGGCTACTGATTTAAATAGCAATCAAGCCTAAGAATCATGCCATTTAACATCTAGACTGGTGCTTGTCCAAATAACTGGCACCATGGCACAGTAGCCTTGTCAAGTTGTCACATTACATTTACCAGAACAACCAGGAATGACCTTCAAACACACAGGAACCTTAAAACTGAGTGTTGGTAACCCCTGGAATTGGCCCATCAGATTAGTTAGATATCCTTTTCTTTGCTTGAGAAAGAACTCTCCCACTCAGGAAGAAGTAGCATTTGTCCCTTGTTTTTTCTTGGTTATTTTGGTCAGAAGTAGGTAACAGGGCTACCAGATAAAAATCTATGAGAAAAGACAGTAAAATCAAATAAGAATGACACTCATAGAGGCTTTGCAGTAATGTACAAAAATGCTTTAAGTAATTTTTAGAATAAATGCATCCTAAATAAATAGTATTGATGCCCTTTTATTGGAAGAAGAGTTAATATTTAATACTAAACTTACTCTTGTCAAAAGAAGGCAAGAATGAACTAGGTTACCAGTTCTGGATCATGCTAAAATGTGAACAATGTGGTAAATCTTTCGTAAATTGTATTTTTATAAGTTTGCTCTAAATAGACTTGCTGAATATTTTCTGATAAATTGTACAGGAAATTGGCATCCCTTAAATCTTCTGAAGAGCTAAATAGTAATGGAATATATTAGAATGAAGCATGACTATAATTTATGCCACGAATCAAAGACACAAAATAAATTTGTTTTAAATGAGGAAAGTTTATGAAATAATTAAGTGATTTTTTTGACTAGGGAAAATAATTCAAGCATCATCCTACAGAACCAGCATATTTCTTTACTCATGGGGTTGAAATTTTATGGAAAGGTAAAACTACAAAGGGAACTGACAACCTGTAATGTGTCATAGAGGAAAAGCTATGTCTGCACAGAACTGTTAAAAATGAAAAAAGTTCACTCTTTAATATATTTAATCAACAGATACTTTTGAAAACTTGGAATATTTAAAGCTTCAATACATAAGATAAAATCTTAGCCCTAAAAACAATTGCACACGACTTCAGATTGTGAAAATACTTTATAATAACTCATCTTTTGTCAACTCATTTAATTATAAGTTCATTCTACTAAGATGCAATGATTTTGATAAAGCATCTCATGACAGTGTTTCATAGAAAAGTGTGAAGCTAAAATAAGTGTTTTGGACTCACTATATTGAAAGGTTTTTATCTCCTGAAAAAATAATTAGTAATAGTGGGCATTAGGAGAGCAATAAGAATATAATTCTAAAACCCAAACACAACTGGAGAAATACAGCATTGATTATATCTCTCGTTGCTCAAGAGTAATGTCTTCTTTTCCTATTGTCACTGGCATGGTGCCTAGCCCATCTATTACACATAATATATTTCCTTAACCATGTTATCGCTATCACAGAGATAACGCAACAGTGGTGCATGGGCTTTGCACAATGTTAGTTCCCAAGTGCCATTCCACTACAAGCAATTGCAATTCATGCAAAAAAAAAAAAAAAAACACATATGTTCCTAATTTCAAGTTGTACAAAAATGGATTGCATACTCGCACATATGAGCTTTTTTCCCTATGTTATTACCCATGTTTTACACAGCATTTCCTCCAGTTTAAAGGACACCACCACTCCATTTTCATTGAACCACCCCCCGACAGCTTCATGTGCAAATACACACACATGCATGCACACACAAATCTTGTTATTCTATAATCAAACTTAACTTTTACTTTTGTCTTTATTATTTTCTTTGTCCCACTTCTTTGACATTTTACCCTCTGCTTTCTCAGAATTTATCCCTTAAATTCTACCTATTGCCTATTCAACCATCTGAAGGCTTATTCAACTTTATATTTTCCACTGAGTCTCCAGGAATCCATCAACAGCAGTTCAGGGGTTTCTACCTCTGAACTGATTCCTGCAGAGGTTTCTGCTCCTGGGATGCTGTAGGTTGTGATTCTCTGTGCCCAGCTTGCCTGTCTGTCCAGTTTTGGGGGTAGCCATATGCCCTGTACCCCTACTCCCCTTAGTGAACTAAGAAGACATGGTTTACAGTTCATTCAGCTTTGGAAGAGTTCTTAGGAAGAGCAGCGACGTCCAAGCATCTTACAGCCTGGACCAGAACCTGGAAGTTGTGTTTCATGTTTTTACAAGAAAATAAGAGCTTTAGCAGCTGGGATATACTAAAACATACTTCCTGATATGTTATAGTAGTTTTGTGTAGATTTATTCATGTTTCTTCTGTGCAGTCTGTGAATTTGGGGTGGTTTACAAGATTAATACTTAGAGTGGAATATTCTTCAGTGAGCATCCTGAGTTTGTTCTCTTATTTTTCTGGATCCTGTTATTCTCCTTTCGCTTTCTCCTTGCTTCCTAGTTTAAAAAAAAAGGTGTATTCTCTCACTTTTGGTCTTTTCTTTCCCAAAAACTCTTGAAAGCCATCCTGTCAAACAAGGCATAATTTCAAATTCTTTCCTGCCACCATTCTATGATTTCTCAAGACAGGATTTTATTATTTTCAACTTGGAGTGGAATAGTTCTTCACGTTTCTTATTTGTGGCCCAACTTCGATTCCCTTGCAACCTCCCTTTTGTTCCTGCACTTTTTCTCAGGCTGTTTTTGCTTGACCTGAACATCTTGTGCAATGGTTGGAGAATAAAACAGTATATTCTGGGGGTTGGTGGTTTTTATTTTCCTTTTATTATTTTTCTTAATTTTTTCAGCTACACTATTCTGAAATCAAGCCACACTTGATTTTCATATATGCCAAATGCACTGTGTAATTGTTTCTTTCATGTTTTTCTGTACTATTCAGTATAGAATACTAAAAGGCACAGACATAAAAGCCACTAATTCTTCAGTCACCTTTCACTTTTCCATAATAAAACAACAAACGAACTCTACACTTAGCAGCATCTAGAAGGCTCCGTCCAAATGCTTCTTAGTCTCTGGTTAACTCTGTCCTTAAATCTTTATAAGCATTACAGTTTAACTAGGCTCCAGGTAAATTTACCTTAAAATTCTCCTTCTTAGAAATTTCTGCACTTGGGTACTAAAAATATTCACTTCCTCAAAGTGAGAAAAATGATTGCTGAGTGCGGAGAAAGCAGATCTCCTAACTTCAACATGTCCAGTGCCCCAGTATGAATAACTCTAGGGTCATGGTCACCTAAATGTCTTTCTTGGGCATAATAAGAATATTCAGGAACAAAGAATGTGGCTTCATTGTAAAAGTTCAAACCTAAAACAGGCCTTAGAGATTATCTGGTATGACTATAAATAACAAAATTAGATGAAAAAAATAATTTTTAAAATTTGTCATAGATATTGTTCAAGTCATTCTCTAGACTAAACAATAAATTCCAATTCTATATACTTTCCAGAAGCTACCTTACTGAAAAACAGAGCTTCTTAATAACAGAGATAATAGTGTTACTTGTTCCTTAAGTTGGCATCAAACACAGTCAGAAGCAAATTGCATTGATCCTTACATCAATAAGTAAATGCAAGTTTTATGGAATTTTGAAAATGACTACCAACCTACATTTCTACTTTAATAGATCCAGAACTAGATGAGAACTCATAAACTCATTGTTTAGAGCCCCTTTTAACTAGGTCCTTTCTGTCTTTCTGATGTTTCTATGAAATCAGTGTATCAAGCAATGAAATGCAGTAACACTTGCTTCACTATAAACACACTAATAGACAATAAACAGTTTGACTTTTGATATTTGCATAATATCAAATATATATCAAATATAAATGAAATATGATGTTTTCCCTTGTACCATGCAAAAAATTGGTAAGTTTATTTATGTGAATGCAGAGTAAGAGCTAGTAAAGATGGAATTATCTATTCTAACTCTCAAAGACATGAGCCTCTTTTTTAATGCAACCTTCAAGTCTGGGAGTAAACAAACATTGATTTTGCTGGAGATACTTATTTTTCATCACTGTTACCCATGGGTGCTACATATATTGGTGAACACTGCTTAGTTTTAGATGGGAAAGGAATAAGTCTTTATTCCAATTTTTATGAACTGGTTTCCACATAAGTGACATTTTCTCATGCTGTCAGGATTCAATTTTCCACTGATACACCTACAAGTTTTCATGAACAGTCACATGAAAATTTGACACTAACCCTGAAGGAAGCATGGCCTCCCTCTCCAGAGACTTTGATGCTGAAACAATGCCAAGCCATAAACACTCACCACTGACTCATTTCCGTGGTGAAGTTTCTCATTGCAAACTCACCAGCAACTGCTGACCTCCAGACTTGAAACCCATCAATTCCCCAGCCTGGAAGTGGAACACAGTGAACCAGCAGCAGCATTTTGCTGTCACCCAGTTAACATCTTATCATAGTTTTGAAAAGCAATTTGTCCAATATTTCAACTTCCAGGGAGATTTCTTTATGAGCTTTTGGATAGGTTTGCCTTTCAATTGGATGATTTGAATTAGCTTCTGTGGTGGGAGAGATGCTGCCCTCAGATAATGATTTTGCATTTCACCTCATCATTAATGCCATGGACCTCAAGGGAAGTCACTGTGTCTTTGATGAAGGTCGAAGCATTTTATAACCTTAATAAAGGCTCATAGCCCCAGGAACAGCAAGTGTGAGCAACATGAGGGACTGACTGAATAAAAATATAACCAAATTGCCACTTTAGACTCTATCATTGTGAGGATTTCAAATGCAAATCAACACTTAAAGAGTACACCTCAAACTTTAGTGCTATTGAAAAAATACATACACTTTCAGAAATTGGTATTAGTCAAAGAAAAATGAAAGAAATTCTCACTTTTTATTTCTGGACAAATCTTTTTTCTGAAATTTTATATTTAATCATCAAATATTTTACATAGATGCTACACAGAGATGAGTAAATAAGGATCTCTTGATAGATATGAATTCAAAACAATAATCATGGTGATTCTCAGTTATTGTAATTTTGTCCCTATGTAGAGTTGAGATTACTTTATTTATAAGTCTAGAATGAATACAAGATAATAAGCAAAAAATGATTATGAGAAGTACATCATTATCTGCATTTCCCAAGGGATAAGTCACTTTGTCCTAAGCATGACTAATAACTTACAGCTTTTGGTGGATTATTTAAGGGACTTCTCTAGGGAAATCATCCTAACATAAATTTAATGAGCCCTTTTTTCAGTTTTCCTAGGCTTCTACATGCTTCCTTCAGGCATAGTTTACCAGCCACACTTATGTTCCTGGTACTGAGGAAGGAAACAAAGGTTGCTATGCCAAGCACTGTGATAAAATAATATTTCATCTTCTCTGAACTTCACAGAACTTCACTTCTCTTCAAACCTTTGGAGAAAAACATTACTATTCCTATTCACAGACTGTGGATCAGAAAGGTTAATACTGCAAGGTCACACTCCCAATGAGTATCAGAGCTGAGTTCTGCTGAATTCTTCATGCTTTCAAGTGGGATATTAGTAAGCTTTTCATTACAGTGACCAAAATATCTGATGTAAACAACTTGAAGGAGAAGAAATTTATTTTGGCTTATGGTTTCAATGGCTTCAGCCCATGTTCAGCTGGTTCTATTGTTTTGGGCCCTATATGAGGAAGAACATCATGGTGGAGAGGGTGTGGCCAGCAAGGATATTCAGCTCCTGGCATCTGGTAAACAGAGACAGAACATGTCCTAGCCAGCCCTGTGGTCAGAATGTTTGCAATGATTTTTGAACTAGTTAACCACATAATTGGAGGACTGATTCTCAAGGTGAGCACTGGGGTGACTGAACCAGCAGGCTTAACTAGGGGCAAGTAAGGCAATGTTGTGTGTTAGCTACCTGAAGTGGAAAACCAAACAGCCTTTTAGAGTGGCAACTGCTGGAAGGTCAATAGATTTCCCCAGAAAGTATCCCATATCTATAGTCAAGTTCTAAATTGTCAAATGTACTTGTCTACTACTCTATGCATTCAAGCTATGTGAGAATATAATATAGATCTATCTTTTGCTTTATTCTAAATATCCATAAAATGCTTGCTAACAAGTGCATTCTACCCAAAATGGATAAAAAGTTAAGCAGATCAAAATTCAAACTGGACAAGGACAAAAGGTAGGGTTAGGGTGTAGACCCACACCCTAAGCCCAAAGGCACAATTACTGGGATAGGTAGCACCCAGAAACAAGTACACATTAGTGTGCCAAAAAATTCCATAGTGTGAGAGTAGTGCTTATTAAATTTAACTCCTTCATTAAGTTCTCCCATACCAACACACTGACCTTCAGAACCAGACCTGTCCTTGAGTTGGCCAAATTTATGTAACAGCAGAAAGTGACTGGATTAATTGAAGTTTATTTAATATATTTGTACTCTATTTACTTTTTATAGATCTAACCACTGTCATAGTCTGTTCTTTGTTGCTTTAATTCAATATCACAGGTTGGGTAGTTTATAAAGACAATACATTTGTTTCTTACCGTCTGCAGGCTGGGAAAAACAAAATCATGGCGGAGGGTACCACAAGAACAGCAGAGAAGAAGACATCTGTGAAACAAAGAGTTTACTTTTATAATACAATAACTCCTTTGATAACTAACCCATTTCTGTGATAATAGACATTAGCGCATTCATAGAGGTAGAGCACTTTTGATCTAATTACCTCTTATCAGGCCCCACCTCCCAACACTGTTGCATTGGGGATTAAATTTTCAATACATGAATTTGGGGGACACATTCAAACAATAGCACCTGCCTTTGAAGCAGACCTCATACTGACCTTCCTGGGTCACTCACTCTATCTTCAATAAGCACTATGTGTCTGCCTGGATCCTAAACTGCCTTTATCTTCTTATCTTAACATGCATTTATTCATTCATTTATTCATTCATTCATTCATTCATCTATTCATTTATACTATTCCTAGGCATTGGGGATCAAATTTTGGGGTAGCCATGATGGAGGATAACAATTGTTTCAGGGAAAATGGAAAATTATGAAAGAACATACTGTGGAAAAATGCTTTGAAAAATACTCAATGATAGGGAATCTGTACTTGGTATTCCCAATTGTTTTGCTTGAAATCATAAGGCCCTCTGGCATCTCCTCCCTTTATCCAAGTCTTCTTGTTAATACATGTAGATGAAGTATTTTTAGCAAAATCCATTAATACAGGGTTTGTCATTCAAATTTCAGCATCAAGAGTAGCCTTATGTCTTGTATCAGCTTGTTTGCTTTCATAGACACTATGGATCTTGAGCTGATCTGTATTCTTTCTTTGCTTTTTCCAGTGAAAAGATTAAAGTAAGATTTGCAAACTCCACCTGCAGTTATATGCACTAATTCCATGCTTTTCTGATCTTGTTTTCCATGTGTTATATTTTTTTTCATGACTGATTTTATTCTATTATCCTTCCTAGGTTACCATAACAAGTGAGGTAAGATGAGATAAAAATAAATGCATGATCCCCCAATACCCCTCTTACCTATAAACCTATTGGTATATATACCTATTGGTATATACACCTTTTGGTATAGCTAATTTTCTTGCATATTTCTTTTCCTTCTTGAATAATTAGGTGTTTAAAATTGTAGTTTCCTTTTAATAGCTAAATGTTTGAAGAGCCTGAAGGTATGAATTGCGTTGCATTGAAAACAGAGGTTTTAAAAAACCTATACACTCATTTATTCATTTACACGTTGGTTATTTATCACTGACTGATTATGAGTCATTCTGTATCAGGCACTGTTCTAAGCACTGGGAGATTAAATAATCATTAAAAAGACAGAAATCTTTTCACTCATGGAGACTGTTCTCTAAGACAAGACATACAATAAACAAATGCATATATATTCTGTCCATAGGGATCAGTGTTATGATAAAATATGATACATAGAAGCAGAATGGAGATAATAACTAGGTTATTGATTTATACAAGGAGGTCTGAGAAGGAATCTCTTCAAATGCATATAAGAAATATTTTTAAAATTATCATGAAGATTTCTTGGAGAAAAATCATCTGGACAGAGGGAACAGTGATTGCAAAGGCCCTAAACTACCTGGGGGGACATTTGAGCAATTTGAGGAGGATCCCATAGCTGGAGCAGAATGATAGGGGTTGCTAGAAAATGAGGTCAGAGATATAGAGATTTTTCAGAATGTCACATGGAGCAGTGTGGAAAGAGAGTGAGCATGTCAGAGTCTATTGAAAGAAGCCAGAGAAACACGATGGTGGCTTGCAGGTGAGAAGCCATAGTGAGAGCACCATGAAATAGTCAATGCAACAGACACTTTTCAAGAGAGATGAGAGAATCAACTAGTAGGTTTGATTTGGAATGTGAGCAGCCAGATTTTTCAGTCCATGAACAGCAAACAGGAGAAGTGATCAGAATGAGTAAGTTGGATAAGATTAGAATGGGCAAGAACAAGTTAGCCAGGATAGACCCTGAGTACAGAAGTGAGGATTTGAGTGTGGAATAAAGAAGGTGCAGGTGAAAAATGAGGTAAGGGTGGAGAGATGGAGGAAAGCACTCTGTGGGTCAAGTGCAGCCTTCATTACAAGCTTAGGTGGATGATAATGACCACAAAGTACTGACACAGCTACAGTACAAGTTTTCCCTTCTTTTTTTTTTTTTTATATTTATTTTTTAGTTGTAGGTGGACACAATAGCTTTATTTTTTATTCTTATGTGGTGCTGAGGATCGAACCCAGTGCCTCCCACGTGCTAGGCAAGCACACTACCACTGCGCCATAACCCCAGCCCCCAAGTTTTCCCTTCTTAATGTGCATCAGATGAAGCCATATCACTAGAAACCTGTCCCCCAAATTCTGGCCCTGGCCCTGCCCATTGATTAGAGAAAGTTTTTGTGTAACCTGTGAGCAAATAACTGTCCCTAATGTTTTCCCCCTTAAGTACACTCTAAGATTGAGCCACCCTGAGGTGAATTCACGTTTCTTCATGAATGTAAATACATTTTAATTTGCTTTCTTGGACAATCCCAACCTCAGAGAATATTTTTCAGTGATGAAGATGAGATCTTTCTTTATTTTCCAAAAGGTCATTCTCTCTACACTGGCTAAAAATCATGGCTGGCTTTTGGTATCCCACAAGGGAGGGAACTCACTTAAAATCGTGTGCCAAACTCTCTTGCTGCCAAGGGCCACAGGTATCATTTCAATGACAATGGTTATCTTTTCTATAATCAAGTATTTAGATAATGATAATGCTATTGGGTCAGGTGCATCAGAGATCCTATTTATGAGGCTCAATATAAACTTTTTACATATGAAAGCATTATTTTTGTTGTATCATAATGAATGATTCAGCTCACCCTGGAACAGGAAGATTTTCTACTCCAAACTCTATTTATTAGATGATACTTATTTTTAAAATATACAAGGTATTTTGAGGACAAAACAGCCTTCTTACTTGAGAAAAATAATTTTAAGTTGAAAATGTTGCAGGAAAAATAGATTTAAAATAAGATTTTTAGACTTGAAGGATAAGTTAAAAAAAAAAGAAAAAGAAAAAAAGACCAATTTCTTAAGGACTTCAAGGAAAGAGGAATGTGCAAAAAAAAAGTGAAATTATACTTACAAGGAATGATGCTTTCCCCTCTGGCTTGTAGAAAGCAGAGAGATAAATGAACAAGTTCAACATCCCAAGTTGGAACCATGTTTAGTAAGTATTTCCACACATGTGAAAAGCAATTTTCCCCTTATAATATAATGAAACATCCCATATGCTTTGTTTAAAACAAAAAAATGAAACATAAGTAAGTAAAAATAGGGCATTTTCTCCTAGAGCTCCTATCAGGTAGGAAATTGTTTTTTGTAAGGCAGGGAAGACAAAAACAAAAAATAGACTCTGGGTTTAGAAATTCTACCAAAATGAAAGAAAGAGAAGAAAATGATTGACCTCCAAAATTTATGCTTAGTAAATTGAACTTATTTTGAAAAGTGTCAAAATAGTCAATATTCCAAATTTTTCCTATACTGTGCAGATTGGATATGAATTCATTTGGCTATAATTGTTTTTATTGATCTCCAAAATAAATTCAGCATCATAAGAAGTTTACAGAAACCTTAAAAATAATCATTAATAGTTACTAAAGCCTCATAATTAGAAAATAATAATAATTAGAAAAGCAAGAAAGGTCTTGATGAAACAATTAGCACACAATTAATAAACCCATATAAATACCCATTAAGTATATGAGAAAATGTTTAACTTCATAAATGATGCAAGTAAACACAATGCCTTTATTTTTGTCAAGTTGGCAGATTTTTTAAATTTATTTGTTCTATTTAGGTTTACATGATATCAGAGAGCAATTTGATTCATTGTACACAGATGGGGGATAACATTTTATTTCTCTGGTTGTAAGGGATATAGAATCACAACATACATGCAGTCATACATAAAGCTAGGGCTATGATGGCCATCATACTCCACCACTCAAGTTTGCAGATTTTTTAAAGTGTGATATCCAATCTGATAACAAATCTTTTGAGATGGGCTTTCTTGTATAATGAAAGGAGGATAAGCTGACATTTTTAGGAAAGTTTGGCACTATTCACCAAAATCACTAAAATATTGATACATTTTGATGTAGAAATTTCAAATCCAGTAATTTACACCAAGAAAATAAGCAGTGGGTTATAAATTGATGCAATATCAAAGTGTTAATTGTAAGATGAAATATTACAGATGTGATATTCAAGAATAATAAATAATTTAACAAATAATAGTATGTTATTATGTGGCAATTACGTATACTTTGTTAACAACATAGGAAATATTTTTAGCATACCAAAAAGGAAAAAACATATTAGGATACCACAAAAAAAAAAAAAAAAATATATATATATATATATATATATATATATATATATCCTGGATAATAAAAGGGTAAATGGAAATTCCCCAAAATATTGACTGGGATTTATTTGAATACATAGAGCGAGCCAGGCATGGTGGTGCATGCCTGTAATCCCAGTGACTCACGAGGCTAAGATAGGAGGATTGAAAGTTTGAGGCCAGCCTCAGAAACTTAGCAAGATCCTCAGCAACTTATTGAGACCCTGCCTGTCTCAAAATAAAAAATAAAAAGGGTTAGGGATGTGACTCAGTGGTTAGGCATCCTTGTGTTCAATTCGTCATACAAAAAAAGAAAAGAAAAGAGAGAGAGAAGAATTTCTAAGACCTTGTGTTCTTAACACAGTGGAGACTCCATCAGTAGCAGTTGTTCAACTGAGGAAGAAATATAAACAGGCAAATGTAACCATTAAATATCTGCAAATTTCAGCCTTGTAGAGAGGGAGCCCCAGACTGACAATTCTGAGGATAATGTATGGGTGACCAAGGGAAGCAGCATGAATATTTTCTCTTATGAAAGAACCATGAGATTTTGCATATTTAATGCAAGGCTGCAAAAATGTCTGCTTTCAAGACCTGACATAAAGGATCAGCACACATAGAAACTTAGAATTCAATTTGTCTACTTTGCTGAAAGAGCAAGGCAGACTCTGCTGAGCACCCACCTTCCTTTTCAGAGAGTCTGGGCATCCTTGTAAATCAACACTTGGCCCCATCAATTTAACATTTCCTCCAGGACATATGTTTGTGCTATTTATATAGTTTTACCTGTGAAAAAAGGAGACAATTTTCTATGTGGCTATTGATAATGTGGCCTCATGGAACGTTTTCCACTCCATGCTTTGTGCATTTCTTTCTCTATACTTCTATTCATTGGTTTATTCATTTTAATATAAAATCTTATTTCTTCCTCTACTCATGCAAGTGTAAACTTTTCTCCAAGCCCCCCAATTTTTCATTTTCCTTGGAAACATCTTGACTCACAAATCCTTTGTGCTTCTCTCCCTTAAATATGCAAGCCTCTAAAGATTTAATAATTAATCACAGAATGGATTTTTCTATAGCTTCACAACTAGTTGGAGGATTCTAGAAGGTGGGAACCTAGAGTTACAGTTGTTTTTTCCTTTTTTCCCCAATGCCTGCCACAAAGCTGATCACACTCAATAAAGGCTAATTGAATATTTTTCAAACATGTTAAAAGGAGTCCTATGTTCCTGAAATAAGTTTTATCAAAACAATTCAATATACTGGCTATCATGAGGTTTTTAAAGAGAATATTCCAAGGAAGGTAAGAGAAATTGGACCAGATGGGTGTTCCTTTCAATATGGCAGGAGAACATTTCCAATGCTGAAGCACTGCTTCTTTCCACCTCCTCCTGTGTAAACTCTGGCTTGTTACACCTTAATTATTTAACAGCCCCTGCCTGGCATAAAACCAGAAAAGGCTGGCTCATTAATGTTATATTCCAGCACACATTCTTTCCAAAAGCCTTCCGGAAACTCATGAATATTTCATTGTCCTCATCAGTGCTAAGAAGATGGCACAATAATCTAGGAAACCAAATGTTACTTGTAGGTCTGCTTCCCCCAGCTACTTACAGCCCAACAGGGTGTGTTCCCTCAACGCTCATTTCTGTGGGTCCACATGTAGTCACAAGTGATATGGATGCAAAGCAGAATCTGAAATGATGAGATCAAGGAAAGAAAACATTTGAGAGTCCTCGTCCCTTCAGAGGCGGATACCTGTTTCAGACTAGGCATGTCCACTCAACCAACACTCAGAAGACATTAATAAAATGTAATATAATTTCTTAGTGGCATTTAGTGAAAATTAAAGAAAAATTAGAGAGGTGAGTCTGGCTAAAGAAAATACCTTCATAAACAAAGGAAAAGACTGTTTTTTTTTTTTTTCCTTTTTTCTTTTCTTGTTTCTTTTAAAGATAATACTGAAAATCAAGGAAACCTAGGGAATTTGAATCTTTAATGTAATGTTTTCCCACCCTCTTCTTTCACACTCTTCCTATATACTCAAGAGCCATATGATTGGGGCCATAAGGAAGAGCTGCTTTACTCAAATATATCCATGCACTGAGCCAATTTTGAAAATAGAAACTGAAAAAAAAAAAAAAAGTGTACCATATTTCAAAGTATCCCTGGCCTGCAATGGCTAGTGATTATTATATTATTGAACAAAAAGCCTAATAATAATGAATCTTACATTGTTAAATTATATTTTCTAAATACTTATTCCACTGAAAATACACATTTTACACTATAGTACTCCTGCAAAATGCACAGGTATTATCCTCCCATTTTATAAGTGAGAAAGCTACCATATGGAGATGCTAAATGACTTGTCTCAAAAAAAATTAAAAAAATAAAAATAAAAAGCTATCGGATGGTGGCCCTAATTGTGAAATACACAGTTTCTAACCATTCCAGTTCTCTTTAATTTAAACTATAAACTATATTTCTAAGGGATATTCTTCTCCTGGAAAGTTATTGATAGGATTCTTTGAGACAGGTTAAACTTGCCAAGTTAAGTACATGAGGCAAAAGGATCATAAGTTGGAGGTCAGTCTCTGCAATTTAGTGAGACCATGTCTCAGAATAAATACACATAAATGAACAAAAAGGGCTGAGGATGTAGCTCCACTACGCGCCACTGGGTTCAATCCCCAATAAGAAAAAATATCAAAAACAAACAAACAAAAAGTATTGAGAAGTTAGTTTAAAAAATGGTTTGGAAAACTGAAATTTCTAATGCTGACAACAGATTTTCAGTTTTTCAAAACTTTAACATAATTTTTGAAAATATATGATTACTATAGGAACATACTATTTAGAGTCCAGTATTGGGTACAAGCCTGCCGGTTGGTATTACTTACTTGAATTTCTCAGACTATATTCCTTTCTGTTTGTTTCCAAAGGCACATTTTATTCTATCTTCATGAGAAGGATAGGCCATTAACTGCAATTTGACAGTAGAAGAGACAACTAAAATGCAGATCGACCATTGCTAAAATTAGCATGGCAGACTTCACATATTATAACTTCAGTATAGTAGCATGCATGCTTTTTGTTGTCATTGTTGAATGAAATAAATTCTTCAGTCTCTGAACACTAAAATTTCCTAGTTTGTAATTGTCTTCCTGATCCATTACTATAACTCATATTACCCTTTTACTATGGACAGATTAGCTTTGCATGCAGGCAATTATAGACAGCAAATAGCATTGATTGAATTCAGAGGCCCAGAGAACAACCCTACCCACCTCGTCCCCACCTATCGCCTGAACAAGGTTATTGACAAGAGGCATGGTGTTTCTGTGATTCAGCAAGTGCAGTGTGGTTGCCGATGGACCCTGAGTTTGGACACACATACAAGGCTGAAAGTTCTAGCTGTAAAGTAGAAAAGGTTTCAGGCAACTTGAGTGGGCTCTCTGGATGGAGACAGTTCTCAAATACTAACTATAAGCCTTCATTAACACATGTTTAATGGATGTGTTAAACAGTCATTTCAAAGGTGGTTGGCTTTGCTTTGTTTTGTTTTTATGGTAATACTTCACTACTGTACTAGGGAGGTCAAGAATGTCTACTATTTAAAAATAGTACTCTTTTTTAAATAGCACTTTAAAATAATAATTGTTACAAAGTTTCTTTCTCTGTCTTCCCTCAATGCAAAGGAAATCAAAAGGTCCTGATGGCAGGATTATGACCTAATGATGGAAGGAACCCAGATCCCTGAATTATGAATACTGTCTTTATCATCATCAACCTGTGAGGTAAGTAACACAAAATCTCCAATTTGGTTAATAGAGATTAATGGTTTAATATTCTTTTTATACAGCAGCTACCATGAATTACCCCATTAAACAATCTCTGTTAAAATCTTATTTCATGAAACAACCCTATCCCACCCCCACCCTGCAAACCCAGTTACCTAAATCATAAACTTAGGCATCAATTTTCACTTTAACTCTTTTCTATTCTTTCTATTCTAGTCTTTCTTTTCTATTTTTTTCAGTCTCTCAAAAAAATTTCTTTTATTCTACTTCATTTGTAATATCTCTTAAATGTGTGCATTTCTTTGAACTACCAGTAAACAACCTGATTTCAGGAATTTACTCTTTTCCCAAATTAACTATCCTTAAAGCAGTTTCACCCCATCTTAACTCTTGACACTCAAAAATGTTTTTTCCATGTTGTTTGTGCCTGGTCAGGTCATTTCCTCCTTATTATCTTTTGATGATTTCTGTTGCCACAGCATGTAACCCCAGTTACTTAGGCCAGTATGAAGACTTCTCATGACCTGGGTCCTTGTGTTCCTCATCCTCTTTGGTTCACTACTGGGCTTTCCCCATTTGTGCTGTGCTCCTTGTTGCCTCTGAGCCTTTGCATATCTTATCTTTACTTAAACCCCTCTCTGTGACTGGATTTCACTTTAAATTTTATTTTTTCTTGAATGTGCTCCACAACTCCCTAATCCAGCTCCAGTATGAGATGACTGCATGCCTGGATCACAAGGTGCTTAATACATGTTGAAGAAGTGAATGACTAGGGTTTGCAGGCATGTGTCCTCCAAAATTTTATATGCTGGAACTTAAACCCCAAGGTGACTGTATTAGAAGGTGTGAACTTTGTGGGGTGATTAAGTCACAAGGGCTCAATGCTTTTGTTCAAGGCCTGCAAAAAACCTAGCTAGACCTTTTTTCTTATCTACTTTGCATTATGTAAAGACAGAGCAATAAGTCCCTATTTTGGAAGCGGAGAGAAACTTAACAGATCTGCCAGTATCTTGATTTTGGATTTTCCAGTCTCCTAGAACTATGAGAAATAAATTGTTGCTGTTTATAAATTACCTTATCCATAGTATTTTGTTATAGCATCAAGAACAGACTGTGATTTTCTGTCTTATTAAAAACTAACTGGCTAGGCATGGTAGAAAACGCCTGTAATCCCAGCACTTTGGGAGGCTGAGACAGGAGAATCGTGAGTTCAAAGCCAGCCTCAGCAACAACAGTGAGGTGCTAAGCAACTCAGTGAGACCCTTTCTCTAAATAAAACACAAAATAGGGCTGGGGATGTGGCTCAGTGGTTTAGTACCCCTGAATTCAATCCCCAGTGACAAAAAGAAAAAAAGAAGCCGGGCGCGGTGGCTCAAGCCTGTAATCCCAGCACTTAGGGAGGCTGAGACAGGAGAATCATGAGTTCAAGGGCGAGGCGCTAAGCAACTCAGTGAGACCCTGTCTCTACATAAAACATAAAAAATAGGACTGGGGATGTGGCTCAGTGGTCGAGTGCCCCTGAGTTCAATCCCCAGTACCAAAAAAAAAATAAATAAATAAATAAAAAGAAAAAAAGAAAAAACTAACTGTAATGTAGTTTGTATAATTGTAGAGTAGAATCTTAAAAATCTCCAGTTTGTGTAAAGAAGTTGATCTGTTATCTTAAATTCAAGATTCCTGCATTTGCAACTCTTTGGTATGTGAAGTATAGAAATACTCTTACCTGAGGCTAGTGACCAAATGTCTACAGCATGGAATGAGCTAAAAATATAATATGAATATTCATAAACTTATATCTCCACCCTGTATTCTAGACATTTTTCTTTAAAATTATACACACACACACACACACACACACACACACTTTTAAATAAAACTCCTTTGGTTTTCTCAAATATAAATGAGTTTCTTAAGACATTTATGTATACATAGAAGCATATTTTTAAAATATTTTTAGTCGTATATGCACACAATTCCTTTGTTTATTTAGTTTTTTAATGTGGTGCTGGTGATCGAACCCAGTGTCTCACGTGTGCTAGGCAAGCGCTCTACCACTGAGCCACCTCAGCTCCCTAGAAGCATATTAACTAGATATGTTCATAGAAGCACAGTTCTAATCACCTCGAAATTCTGTATTTGAGCTCTAAAAAGAAAATCAATAGGTCTCTAAAATAAAAATCATCAAAAAACAATTCAATCATATTGCAATGTTTGCCTTTCAGCAGTACAAATTTTATTCTTGACAATAACTTAGACAATTCCTTCTTTGTGTATGTGTGTGGTATGTGTACTCACATGCAATTTGTTCTAAATACTGTAAACAAGTTCATCTAACTAGGCTTATCTAGAAAAATTAAATTCTACTTACTAAATTCACTTTTATTGGAAACAAATGATTTCTTTGTTTCAAAAAATGAAATAAAGTGGGTTATTAAAGCAATTATAGTGACTATAATTTTACTCTCAAAATTGCCTAAATAAACAATTTTTGTTTTTACTGCAACAACACACAAGATGGCTTTCTTTTCAATAACTTTCAAGTAAAAAGAGCTTCTCTTCCTTTTCAATAAATGGTGCTACAACAATGGATATCCATGTGAGAATGTTTTATATGTGTGTAAATGTGTATACATATATATGTTATATATATGTAATATATACACTACATACATTAAATACATATATGTATAAAATCAGTGGATCAGAGTCCAAATTATGCTAAGAATTTTTTATACACTTGTATACTTATTGGCTATTTGTCTATCTTCTATAATAAAGTGCCCATTGAAAAAATTAGGTCACACTTATTTTTAAGTTACATTATTTATCTATTCTTTAAATACTTTGACATTTATATATTTTACAAATTTTTCTACTGAAGGACAATAAACAACTGCTCCTTCAGTCCTCAAAAGTTCATGCTTTGCTAGACATGCTGGCATGTGATGCTTGAACATTTTCTTGCTTCAGTACAGAGATAACATGATCTTAAAACATATTCATATTTGTTGTCTTATGCCTTATGTTTTTATATGTAATGATTTTACCATTATTGAAGCTGCAATGAAACCAAGTTGTTCTATATCTGGACATGTGGCACAGGACAGTGTGTTCTTGTGTGTGTTTGGGGAATTTATTCTCTCAGTCTTTTAAGGGGCATGCAGGGCTATTGAAGTATCCATGCTTGTATTCTGATCTTCCAGTTTTCTCAGTTGAGTATTCTCAGAAATCCATGTCCTTATAAAAGAAAATCAAAGTTAAGCATTGCTGGTGGCTTTATTGGGGATCTGGTGAAGGCCTTCATTTATACTCTAGGTATTTTGGATTGGCTCAAATCCCTTCAATCAGGACTAATCTTCTTTCTACTTCTACATAAAAAGTTTAAATGCTAATGTCTCTGAGGGAAAGAAACTAGTGGTTTATAATGACAAGTATTTGAATAACTATTATTGGTTTCTAATACATTTTTTGAGAAGAAAGAAGATAAACATGAGACCAGTGGACATGAAGAAATAAGATAAAAGAATAAGGTGAAGGGGAGGTCAGTATACCCAAGACAAACCTCACCAACTTCATCATCTTAAATCCAGTAAATCAGAAGTGTATCCACTTCTGACTCAGACTGATTCATAGTCAAGGAAAGACTTCAGATCAAATGACTCAGTCTTTTAATTTCAAAATTCAACATGTAGTCATTTTTGACAAAAGCAGGTATATTTTGAATACCACCTACAAATTCAGTCATATTAAAGTATCCTAAGTCATTCAGTAATGACTCAAAAAAACTGGAGTCATTCTTTGACCTAGTTTTGTAATTTTAATGCTTTGAAACCTCATGAACTTTTATTTTAATTTTTAAAAAAGATACCTGTTAATTTTATCTGTTTTCAGAATCAAAGAGCTTAGTAGGATGAGTGAAAAACTAAGCCAAGAGGACTACAATTCTGTTGAGCACTGAGCACACATGAAGACTATGCACTTTATGATGCCTTACATTTTTGCAAAGACTTCACAAAGTTAATTTCATTATTTCCATTTTGAAGGTAAACAACAAAACAACAAAATAATACTCAGAAAACTTATGTAATCTGCAACCTAAGGCAACACAATGAGATGGTAGAGCTGTGTTTTCAATTCTGTAATATTCAAATCCATTGTGATAGGAAGATAGGTGGAAACAACCCATGCTTCAAGGGGAAGTCTGTATCCTATTGATCCAGCACTGGGTAGGAAGGAAGGACAAAGAGGAGAATAGGACTAGAGCTGGATGTGTCTGAAAGCCCAGAGAGGCACAGGAGACCCCCGCCCCACATATACAGCAAGGGATGGACAGATGAATAGAAACCTGAACAAGTTGAATCTTTTTTTTTTTTTTGTACTGGGGATTGAACTCAGGGGCACTCGACCACTGAGCCACATCCCCAGCCCTATTTTGTGTTTTATGTACAGACAGGGTCTCACTGAGTTGCTTAGCGCCTCGCCGTTGCTGAGGCTGGCTTTGAACTCATGATTCTCCTGTCTCAGCCTCCCAAAGTGCTGGGATTACAAGCGTGAGCCACCACGCCCGGCTCAAGTTGAATCTTAATTTACAGCCAAGACTTTAGGCCTTCTGTTATAATTTCCTGTAGAGAGGAGTGAGCAAATGTTCGTGAAAATGTGTCTGGAACAGGGAGTAAACAAAACCTTAGCTCCTGGGAGAATGGTCAGGGAAACCCTTTGAGAAGTTCTCACCATCTTTGGAAGTACTAAGGTGGAGTGGAAAGAAATAGGATGTGAGAAGAAGAACATTGCACACCCTAACTCTGGCTGTCCTATAGCTTCTTAACAGGCTAGGCTTAGAGAAAGTACCCTTGAAATTTCCAGGACTCAAGCTGCTTCTTGATGAGGTCATTACCATAATTGGGCTTTGCACAGGGAAGAGAGAAAGCCCATCATAATGTCATCTGAGGAGAGAAAAACACCCTCTAGTCCCCTTTTTGGTCTTCTAGAGTGATAAAATTCCCATCAAGAGAGACCACAGTCTTTTTCAATAGTTCACCTTGAAAATATAAATTAATATGGAGTCAGTAAAACCTGGATGATCTCTAAACACTTCGGCAAAATCTGATTTGGGAACACATTCACAAGGGGATTCCCTAAGGAATGGAAAGAGTTTTATCTCGATTTGGAAATACAGATGGACAGGTTTAGAGTAGGGGCCCCTGTCCAAGAGGGAGTTTTATGCCTAAAGCAAAAAAGGACTTAGCTGCCAGAGCAAGGAAGTGAAAACCTTGAGAAAGGAAGACAACTGGCTCTGGAGGCGCATTCAAATGTTCAGAAGCATTAAGAATGGAAGACAGATGATGCATAGAAACAAAATGTAGAGTCTGCCATCTTTGTTGTATTTGCTTGTGTCTTTCCTCTTCAAAATATAAAACTTTTTCAATTTTTTCATGGTCTGAAATAGCAAAGGACCCACAGTTAGGATTAGAAAACTTTTGTTGGTTTGAAATAAAATGTTTGAATCAATCCCTTCCTTTCTTTCTTCCTTCCTTCTTTCCTTTCTTTCTTCTTCTTTCTTTTGCTCTTTTTCTTAAATGAAATTATTAACTATAGCCCACATCTGATTTTTATGAGCACAACTTATCAAAATACAATCTAAACACATGGTAGGACTTACTCTGCCACACACTCAGCTCAACAAAAATTCATCTTCTCTTAAGTACATTCTCAGAAAGAAAAAGAAAAGTGCACACAGCTATTATAATTGAGCACAAAAAGCCTGGAGACCTCAACCTAGCTAGCATTCGGAGCATTTCATTTGATCAAACATGACCTATGAGTCAGCAAACCAAAGCTGTGAAGAGATCTCATGATCATAACTCCCAGAACTAGGCTGATTCCAAAATAGCTAGAGTAGCAACCCCAGGTTGCAATATACCAAGGGGAACAATTAAGCCAGAATGGTACTCTATTCTGCTGCTGCTTGCAGATTGCATATCATAGCAGTTAACCCTGTAATTTCCCATCCGTCAGCACTAATGCATTGCATATTGAAGCACTCTGCACTATAGTTTCCTCATCTATCAGGCAACTTTTCTAACATGGGGTGTGAAGAAAGAGCAACTGGGAAACTGCTGATTCACAAAAATGCAATGCATTCTGGAGTCCTTTGTGAATCGGCAATTAATTACTCCTATTTTCTTCTCTTCAAAAGGTTCCTGATCTTTGGAAGAGATGAGAGTGTAATCAAAGCTATAATTAGTGAATAGGTAATCAAGAGCAGTGAGAATAAAAAGGATAAAACTGGAAAGAGCTATTATGTTAAATCAGGATCAAATCAGGTCTGAATACAGTCTAATGCAGTCTAAAAATAAAGGAACAGCTCTGTTAATGGTGGTCATGATTCCAAATGATTTTTGTTACAGAAGAAAGTATAGTATTTTAAGGTGCATGGTATTTATTAATTTCTGAGGGAGGAAAAAAAAGGTGCTATTATCAAGAAATGTAGAAACAAACAAAAAAAACCACCAAATGTGAAAGGCAAAGTCTATTTATTCAGAGCTGCTACAGCAAGGCAATCAGCCACCATCGCTTGTGTTTAGCAGAGAACCAAAGGGAGCTATAGGAGTGGCAGAGCTTTACAGGGGGAAAAGTGTGCTGTGGTTTGATTATGTCCTTCAGAATCCATGTATTGGAAACTTCAATCTCCAGTGCAACAGAGTTTAGGAGGACTTTAGAGGTGATTAGACAAATGGATTAATTTCATTGTTGCAAACAAAACAAAACAAAAAAACATGTTATCTCAGGAGTGGGTTCCTGATAAAAGTATGAGGGTGATTCCATTTCATCTTTCATGTGCAATATTTTGTGCTTCTGCCTTCCACATTCCACCATGGAATGATGTAGCAAGATAGCCCTCAGCAGATGTAGACCCTTCAACTTTGGAACAACCTCAGATATGCCCTGATGGAGGATATTGGTATGAAGATGTTGCAGCAGACTAAGAGTAAAGCATCCTATGTGACTGGTTAAGGATACATATTATGACTTTCTCTGATCTTAAGTTGAAAGCAGAGATAAAATATAGGGAAGCTTTGGTTATTATTAATCAACTTCTGGCTATTTTGAGTAAACTGTTATAAAAACTGTTTCTAGAATCCTGGGTTATGATAGCTAGAGATATCAATCTGGGTTCCTGAAAGTCTTATTTACAGCAAGCTAGTTTCTTCAGTTGTTTATTGTACATGAAGTATTGGTTTTCTGAGCAGATTCCTACAGGCAGGCTTTCAGGCAGAGTTCTAATATATTTTCTGACCATTGTTTCTCTTTCATATTTATTTTTTCACATACATTTAGATTATTAAATAAAGCTGAAATATTTTAAGATCTATAAAACTTTTAAAGACATCATTTTATTATTATGTAATGAAACAAATTATATATATGTAATGTATTAAGATGGTATTGTGCTGAGATTGAGGCTCAAGACAAGGAAGCAGGGTTTAGGGCTTCAGCAGCTGAAAGAAAATGTGAGACACAGTTGGGATAGTAGTTATTCTTTATTCTGAGGTTAGAATAGTCTCTAGCCAATCCCTGCAATCCCCACAAGCCATTTCCATAGGCCTTTTTTATATATAGACCAGACAAAAAGGCACACTGCCAACACATTATATCAATGGGCACATGTTCACAAGCAAATGGTTATGACCTTGAGTACATTTGCTGAATCAGAATATTATGACCTTGACTACACACAAAAAACATTGTCCACTAGAAGGTTCAGCAGGGGAGCCTAATTATAGCCTTTTGGGGCATGCCCTTCAGAAGGTCTCAGAACCTCTAATACCTAGTAGGAAGTGTTCAATATCTTTTAAGACATTCTGCAAACATTTCTCAAAAACTTAAAAAAAAAAAATCAAACCAGGACCTGATGGTAGAAACAAAGATTTTCCTTCTTATTATAGAAGTGTTCTCAGTAGTCCACTAAAATGTAGGATTCTGTCTTTGAAGGAACAGAGGTATCTCTGATGATTACTTTTTTCCAAATAAATCTTCTTTAATACCTGTACTCAATCTTCTCAGAAACTATCTGCCCTTACCTTCTGGGTGGGCTTGATTTTTATTTTATTTATTTTATTTTAGGATGTTTTATTTTATTTTCAATAACCAAAAAACATAAAAGATCAAGATTGCCTTCTTGTATGGCTCTGAAATGGCTCTGAGATTCAAGACAGAATATCCCCCAGAGTTTGGCCACTGTCAATATTAGCAGAAGTATGGTGTTCCATCCTAAGATGACCACATGGAAGGGGATTCTGCACATCATTCATTTACTCTCTGAATCACTTATATGGAGCACATTCTATGATACTGAACCAGCTGCTGTGGTTACAAAGAAAAATGACACAGGTCCTGCCTCAGAGTATATATTCCCAGTCATTCTTCTGTGAAGTCATTCCAGAAGTTTTTGTAGAATCAGCTTAGACCACACAGGGCAATTGTATTAAGGACAGGTGATTTTTCAACTTGAGTTTTAAAATCTTAGGAACTTCTGCCACTTGGGTAAGACCAACAAAGAATTTTAAGACAAGGGAAGAGAGTAAGCAAATTATGGAAGCATGAAGTAGCTTAATTCATTTGATAACATAATAGTCAAAAGGAAGATATGCGCTGAAGAGAAGTAGGGTAATGATGATGAGGATGGTGAGCAAGGACCAGGTCATAGAATGTAAGAATATCCTACCAAGGAACTTAACATCTGATCTTTTAAGCAATAAGGAGTCTTGGAGAATACTGGAGAAAGTTATATTTTTATAAATTTACTTTTTATAATGATACACCCATTGTTCCTACACATATTCTTACATATTTTAAAGGTAATTTGCTTCTTTGTAGAGCTTGTCACAACTCAAGTGAATAATGTTATAAAAACATTTGTAGATTCCAGAACTAGAACCAATTTGTACAGCAAGAATGAGATGTCTAACATCTGACAGAATAAAAATAACTCAGAACAGGAGAGAGAAAACTGAGTCCAAATTCAGAAACCTAGTGTAAGAATAGGTTTTAGAGATCATGCACTCCAAACTCTTCTTATGTAGATAAGATGTTAAGTTCAATATTTTGCTCAAAGCACCAAGATACAGATGCAACAGATAAGATGCACCAGAGTGAGCTATGCAGACCACAGTCCAACTTTTTAAAGGTTTAAAAAAGGAAAAACATTCATAGGCATGAGGAAAATAAGAGGATTCTATCATTTCATCATTGAATTGAGAGAATGTGGAGCACACTTCTCTGAAGTTGTCTCTTTGCTATGAATTCCTATCCTTTAGTGTAAAGGTGGGGTGTGTCTGCATCTAATTTCAGACTTAGAGAAAGAGACTTCATTGTAAACCCTCCATCTATGTAATATGTGTCACCTGCAAATAAAGAAGTGCTATGAAATTGTGTATGACTGTAGACTGGAAATGTTAAAGTTTAGAGACAGTAGCCTAACAGCCCAGATAGCAGGAACTAAGTTGAGGCAGCAAAATTGAGGACATACACTGTAGTAACCAGAGATAAGTTTCAATGAGTGTTTCTTATTGCCAAATATGGGCCATGAAGAGCAGAACAGCAGTGTGGGATTGTCTTAGACTTTATCCAACATGGTACCATAGGGGCCAGCAAGATGGATCTTAGCAACACATTGAAGGTATTACTGTCAGCACAGAAATAATCACCCACATTAAAAGAACTGTAGTTAAATACCTCCAATAATAACAGTAAGTCCCTTAAGGATACAAGTGGACAGGCTGAGCATATAAAATGCAAAATATCAAGTAAACTTGAATTTTAAATAAACAACAAATTATGTTTTAGTACCAATATGTCACCAGTATTGCATGAGACATAAGAATGCTGAGTCTGACATTTATCTAAAATTCAAATTAAACTGGGCATTGTCTACTTCATCCATAAACCTACATCAGCTTTGGACATTGGCCAGACAGAGAGCAGAAAATCTACATATGACTGTATCACTCAGATAAAACATATATTCCCACGTCTTCCCTGTCCTTCTTTCCTAAGAGTCAACCCAGGAGGACTCATGAATTACAAGTTTGTGAAGAGAACCAAGGGAAGACTGTCACCAACGGCAGCAATCTCCACTTGGGAGCTGGTAATGCAGCAGCTTTAACTGTGAATAAATTTGACTCTTCCATTGAATTGAACAATCTGAGTGCTGAAATGTCTGTTTGAAATGACTCTAACTCTAGGATATTGAATAAATTAAGAAATCATAATAATTATGAGTCTTCCTGAATTTTTCTCAGAAATCATAATAATTATGAGTCTTTCAGAATTTTTCTCAGGGAAAAAGATAACTCCCTGCTACCTAAATAAAGTAACTGGGATAATAGGAGAAAATAAATTTGTGTTCTGATTACAGTTATTAGACTTGCTGTTCAATACACCAGCTACAGACAAATTAACAGACAAGTCCTAAACAGATTCAGTGACTACTAGGTAATCAAAGATGAGGAGATACCCAAGTCTTCCACATTTGTTTGAAACTCTTGCCACAGTGATTCTGTTTCATCCTCCCACTTCTAGTAGACCATTCTCTTTTCCACAAATCACCCTGGACCCAGAGAAGCCATAGCTGACAATTCAACCCAAAATATTTTAAATAATGATTACATTTCCTGTCCAAGCTGAAAACCCAGAGACCATAAAACTGTCTATTGCTTGCTTTGACCTGGTCTATGCCTAGATGTGTTTTCCAAAAGGAAAAACCCAAACTGCTCATAGATATAAAACTTGAAGCAGCACAAGAGAGTACTTTATTCTCCTGACTACATAGTGATGGGTTATTTTTTTGAAGTCATGGCCCCAATCTCTAGGAAAATAGGAGCTAATGAATGTTAGATGAATTATATGAACGCCTAGTGAATTGGGTAGAGTGACGTGGAAGAAGAGAGGAAGAAGAGAATTAAGTGAGAATACGTGGATGAATGGTATATTAGGTTCTTATGGTGGCTGTAATCTAATACCATGAATTTAGCGGCTTGGAAGTCTGAAATGTGCTTACAGGACATGTGTCTCTTGGGGAACTGTTCCCTGGCTCTTAGTGTACTTCTTGGGTTGAGACCCCTTCCTCCATCTTGAAAGCTAGAAACTGCACCATTCCTCCCTCTGCTTTCTCTGCAACTTCTCCTCTGGCTATCTCCCCTCACCCACCAACCTCCTCTTTTCACTAAGAGCCCTTGTGCTTCTATTGGGCTCATGCAGATAACCCAGGAAAATCTTCCTACCTCAAGATTCTTAACCTCACTGCAGCTACAAGGTCCCTTTGCCGTGTAAGGCGAAATATTCCTCTGTTCAGAGGATTTAAGACATGGATATCTTTGGAGACATTTGCTCTGCCTAGCCCAGGTGTATTCTTTACCCTTTTTTTTTTTTTTTTTTTTAAGGAAATTCTGAATTATACAATGAAAAACAGGAATGCCTGAACTGGCCGGGATTTCCCTTCTCACTTACTCTCCTTTCTATTCCAGGGAAGTCACTCCTAATCCCATTTTGTTAACTCAAGTCCTCACAAACATTATGTTTAGTTTCTCCAGTAACAGGAATGTGACATCTATTTAACATTCACTTTTTAGTAGCACTTCGTATCATTCCTTAATCTTGCTGTTTTCTCCTCCCTATGATGCTGTCTGCTTCATCTGGAGGCTACTGTTCTTCCCCACTTCACCAGTGATGTTTTACTAAGAATCCCAACATCATTTTCCTGCTACACGTGTGGACATGTGGCCCAACATTGAAGAAACAAGGTCCTTTTGGAGATTTCTATATTGCCAAAGCCATACATGTAAAGCCACTCATGACCATTGACAAAGAACAGTGGGATGAAGTCTAAAAGAAGCCTGTCTTCCAGCAAATAGTAGAAATCTGTCTGCAGTAGGAAAGAATGAAGCTAAGGCTTAGTGGAGCAAGATGAAAGAGAAGAAGAAGAAATCCTGTTAATAATCTGATTCCCTGGATTATCTAAACCTAAAGTCCTGCCCACCTCCATCCTTCTCTGTTATCTAAGACATCACAACAAAAAAAAAATTCATTTTTGTTTGTTTAAGCCAATGTAAGTTGGATTTCAATCATTTGCAGCAGGAATATTCTGTAAATATAATCCTGTTCTTAGTTAAGTGCTATGCTTGCAATATCCTATTAAATTCTTAAAGCAATCTTGCAATGGAATACTACCTATCATTATTTTATAAGTAAAGATACTGAGGCAGAGAGACTGATGGAGTAACCTGTGTAAGTTCATGCTGATAGTGTGACAAAGAGCCAGAATTTTGCCAAGGTACCTGTGTCAAAAGCCTAGATTCCCCACTGAAATGACATATTGCCTTCATTTTCCCTTTGTAGAGTGCACAGTGTCAGCTAAAATGAGTCTCTTTGGGACCCTTGGAGAATGTTGTGCTCAATCTCATATTTTGCACATGCTGTTCCTTTAGTCTTCTTGGGTAATCACTATAGAGTTAAGGAACGAAAAATTTGCTTAATGAATTCATGATTGAGAAAATACTTGGAAATCTTGCTAGTTACATTTGCTGCTGCTATTAAAGAAGTCTATCAAACCACACATGGGTGATTGTAAGTGGTGATATCCAATTTTCTCTATCTCAAATCTCCCATTGAATGTTGTAAGCTTTTTTATTTTAATTTTTTCAGTAAAATTCTAATGTGATGTGGTATATTTGAGGGCATAAATTAAATGATTTGTTCTCAAGGAATATATCAAAAGTGACTCAGACATGCAGCTTTCCAATCTGTTCAGAGCCTTATGTGTAGGCAAACATTCCCAGAAAGTTACCAGATTTTGTGCCATGATGAACCAACGGACAAGTTCCAGGTTGGGAGATAGGATGAGCAAGGGTAAGAGGAGATGTTGGAGGATACCACTCTAAGATGTACTAAGATGTTTAAGTTTAGGCTGATTTCAAGATAAATATCATTTCCTCAATGATAACTCCTTTGAATCTCCAGTACAGGCAGCTTAGTTCTCTTATATATACTTTCTTAGCAAGCTGCACCTTTCCTTTTTTAGCACTTACATACCTAATTAATTGGTTTATTATACAGTTGTTTTCTATGTTGCCACTAGAGCTGTCAGTTCTGTGCTGCCATCATTGCGTGTATGTGCATGTGCAATACAGGGTTTTAAATGTGCTGAAGAAAAAGACAAAAGCAAGCTGGGTGCAGTAGCACACACCTATAATCCCAGCGGCTTGGGAGGCTGAGACAGGAGGATCGCAAGCCTCAGCAAAAGCAAAGTGCTAAGCAACTCAATGAGATCCTGTCTCTAAATGAAATACAAAATAGGGCTGAGAATGTGGCTCAGTGGCCAAGTGCCCCTTAGTTCAATCTCCAGTAACCTCTCCCCCCCGCCACAAAAAAGACAAAAACATGAACATTGAGTTATTCAGGGTCATACAGGGAAGGGTCATACAGGGAATGACCATGCTTCATGAAGTCCAGGGAGATCTATGGGTGACAGAGTGATTTCAATTTGATTCTTTGCTCTGGCTTAATATCCCACAATCTATCTTTTCATTTATCATCAGTAAGACTTCTCATATCATCTAACCAGTGAACAATTTTTTAAATCAAATTGCTATCTGGTATCCTTCAGTTCCCAATATTGATTGTACCATCATTACTGCATATGCTAGAATCAGTTTAATACATAGTATACAGAGTTGATGATTTGTTATGGTATCTGAAAACTTGCTGCCCTTTCTTTCTGGGTCCCAAGTTCAACTTTAAATTTAAAGACAAAATTACATTTTTTTCCATTGATAGAAATTGAATCTGGACTCTACACTACATCACCTTGTTCATCTTCATGTTTGATCTTCATGCTACCCTTCTATAAACTGCCTTCTACTTGCTCCTCTAATCAATACATGCCCTCTTCTCATCTCCTGTAGCCACTCTTCATGGGTAAGACTTCTGGAGTACTCTGCACTACATCACATCTCTAAGCAAGTTACTTTTTAAATATTTGTTTTGCTTTTTTCACAAACCTTGCTAGCTATTTTTCTCTCTAGTTTTTCTTGCTATTTTCCTGCTTTCTCTCCGCTGCTTAAACAAAAATCAGTGTATCTGAACTTTATGTTTGCCATATGTATATAAATGCTCATCTTCAGTGGTCAGGCTAAGTCAATGAGACAGATATAAGAAGCTCAGCACACATGAAATGAACAAGCCAGAGGCCATGTAAACAAAAATGAAAACAATAAGGATGAGGCTGCATAGATAAGAGAGCAAGCCAAAAGTCAATTGTCCATGAAAACAACCACCAGCCAAGATTGCTGCAGAGAAAGATGAATGGTAAGAAACCCAGTTAAAATATTCAGTAAAGCATATATCTTCAGCAACTGAGAGAGAAGAGGCCACAGATCATGTAAGATTTCTTTGGGGGGCTGGGAGCTGTAGCTTAGTGGTAGAGCGCTTGCCTAATATGCATGAGGCACTGGGTTCGATCTTCAGCACCACATATAAATAATAAATGAATAAAATAAAGATCCATCAAAGACTAAAAATATTATTTAAAAAAATTTCTTTTGCCTCATTCTAACTGTGTTCTGTCTTCCTAGAATTCCATCAGTCAACCGTGGATGAGTCTGTCCTGATGATTGCTCTATGACATTCAAATAGCTTTCAGGAATAGAGGCAGTGTTCCAAAGAATGGAATGTGGAACATTCCAAACATTGGTTTAATCTTATATTTTCCTACTCTGCTAAATCAGGGTATGACCTTAACAAATGAAGAAAATAATTATTACGTGAGATATGACTGCTTTGGAGAAATTAACATCAGATCACATAGCCCCCCTTGCCCATGGTTTTCCTTACTATAGTTTCAATTACTCATGGTCAATTGTGCTCTAAAAATACTTAATGGAAAACTCCAGAAATAAACAATTCATAGGTTTTTAAATTGTGCACCATTCAAAAGTACCATAATGAAATCTTGTACTGTTCACTTTGGCATGCCTAGTATGAGAATCATTCCATTACCCAGGGTATCCGTGCCATGTACACACCCATCACTTACTTAGTAGTTATCTAGGTTTTGATATCAACTTGTCATGATATTGTAGGACTTATGTTCAAGTAATACTGCATTAACTTAATAATAGCCCCAAAGTACAAGAGTAGTGATGCTAGCATTTCAAATGTGCCAAAGAGAAGTTGTAAAATGCTGCCTTTAAATGAAAAAGTGGAAGTTCTTAATGAGCAATAAAAAACTTTATATGCTGAGGTTACTAAGATCTATGGTAAGAATGAATCTTCTATTCATGAAATCATTAAGAAGGAAAAAGAAGTTCATCCTAGTTTTGCTGTTGTACATCAAACTGCAACAGATACTGCCATATGCGGGAAGGGAAAGAGGAAGTACAAGGGATTGAAATGGAGCAAACTATATTATATGCAGGTATGAACATGTCAAAACAAACCCATTATGTAAAACCATAATGCACTAAAAATATTATATCCAAAAAAGTTACTTCCAAAGAACCTGATAAGTGCTTAGTAAACATGGACAAGACACTAAATTTGTATGAATATAAAAAAAAATGCATATAGGATTTGTTATTATCTGTGATTTCAGGCATCCTCTGAGGGTCTTGGAACATTTCTGTCATGGATGATGGGAGACTACTCATGTTTTGAATTTCCCTTCAAAAGGATCCCTCAACCTCCATCCTTGTCCAAATCAAGCTGTGTTATGGAACTTTTTCAGAGAGAGCTCCTAATCCAAAGCCTTAAATATATTTCTTCTTCATTATTTCTTCAGGATGCCATAGTGATTTAAGATATTGTTGTAAAAGAGCACGTGAATTGAGCTTCATAGCAGATTGCTCAAAGTAGTCGACTACTTCTGGAGGTCGTTTTTTCGTTTTGTTGTTTTGCTTTTTCTTACTCCACAACATCCCCCACTTGTTTCTAATATAAGGATTCTTTATAAGATTTTGGAATCTGCTTATTGTTTTAAGCCCTTTTCATTATAATTTACTATAGAAAAATGCACAAAATATGCATAGCTCAATGGATAATCACAAAGCAAACACTGGGTCAACAATACTCAGATAAAGGAAGAAAGTCCCAATCCTTTTTGGTCCTGTGTTTCTTCTTTATGACTCCCTTGTGCCCTGTTAAGAAAAACTTTGCTGAATAGTATTGCATAATTTGGCACATAAATTATTAATCTGTACTCTTATTGCTAAATATTTGTATTGTTTTAATGTTGAGTCTATTATGAATAAAAATGCTTTAAGTATTCCAACACCTGTCTCAAGGGGCACATGCTGTTGCCTGTGTACACTCAGGGTAGTATTGACACATACAGTGAGTAATGGAAGACAGTTTCATAAGTAGTTGCTTCGATTAACACTTCCATGAGCAGCAAGTGAGGGAACACTGTGTTTGCCTTTTTTCCATTAATTTTAACAAGCTGAGGGCATCTACTTCTACTTTTAGTTTTAGTTTTGTGCTTTTATTGGCTATTGGGATACCTTATTTATGAAAAGCCCATTCTAAACTCTTTTTTTATTAAACTCCAGTTTTTATTAAGCAGTCTTTCCTGTGTTGCAGAAGATTTTACATATTCTCTATTCAATCCCTTCATCAGTTACATATGTTGTAAATATCTTCCACTCTGTGGGCTTTTATTTTAATGGAAGTGATTAATGTTAACTTTTTAAATCAATCTATAAAATATTGTTTGCTCTGTTCAATAGCCACGACAGTACATAAAATAATTTCTACAATAGTTTCTTAAAACTTTTTTTAAACTTAAATTCTTAACTATATCTGGCATTGATTTTTGTACAGTATGAGGTAGGGATCAAGGTTCCTTTAAAAAAAGAAAACAGCACACTACAGTAAAGCAGCCACTTCAATATTTATAGCAGCACAATTCAC
>PVHX01001367.1:0-212265 GCA_004024805.1 Geosciurus inauris | reverse complement strand
TTTTGATTCAGGAACAAGTCAGTGAGTTATCTAAGACCTTTGAATCCACCCAAGAAGCGATTTCTAAACGGATAGCGAGGAAGGGAAAGAAGGAGAGGACGAATAGGAAGATGAGGAATTGCAACTGGAACAGGATATCCAGACATTGCAAGAGAGATTACAGGAGTGGGAATTAAAAAAACAATGTAAGCAGGAACCGAAGTATTATTCAGTGGGAAGACCACCTCCCTTTAATCCAGGACATGAGTCTTCCTGGCCCCTAATCTGAGAGTAATGCTCTGGCAGACTCACATACGCGCATTGTGGGCGCCACGCTGGAGCAAGCTCAAAAATTCCATAACAAATTTCACTGTAATGCCCAATCCCTCAAACACCATACAGGTATAATTAAGGAACAAGCAGTGAAAATTACTACTACCTGCCCTAATTGTGCCCCTTTCATTCATCTCCCCCATTATGGGGTTAATCCAAAAGGGCTGATGGCTAATGATATATGGCACACATATGCCGAGTTTTGGAAAATTGCAATATGTTCACGTTACCATAGACACCTTTTCAGGGCTTATATTCGCGTCTGCTCACTCGGGAGAAAAGATTAAGGATGTCAAAGTGCACTGTTTACAGGCCTTTGCTTACACGGGAATTCCTAAAACCTTAAAAACCTTTAACGGTCCAGCCTACACGTCTGTGAGTTTTCAATCCTTCTGCACGGATTATGACATTAAATTAGTACATGGCATTCCACACAATCCACAGGGCCAAGCTATTGTGGAATGGGCAAATCAAGTTCTGAAGTCCTGTCTTTCTAAAACAAAGGAGGGGGAATTCACCTCCCCTCATGGACGCCTTGCCCATGTTCTCTATATTTTAAATTTTCTGACTGTGGATACTCAGGGCAACTCCGCGGCTGTTCGACATTGGAAGCCGCCTCAGGTGACACAAAAGATAGTGAAATGGAAGGATCTAAGGACAGGAGTATGGCGCAGTCCTGATCCTGTAATTTCTCAAGCCTGAGGGTCTGTCTATCCCCATGATGCAGACACTCCTGTTTGGGTCCCTGACGGATGTGTCAGAGAAGTTATAACCTAAGAATCTGTCCAGGAGCTTCTTCCCTCCTGGGAAGCCTTTGTTACAGAATCTGATGACGCTGGTGAAGACCTATTGAAGAGCTCGTGAGTATTCTTTGGAGAATTCCCTTTCTAGTCATCATGAAGCTCCTGATTTTTATGCTACTGACTTCTTCATGCCTGGGTAATGTTATTGGGGCCTGGTAAGGTGGCCACCTGTCTTGATGCAAGAATGGCCCGTGGAAACTTTACTATATTACAACAAGTTACAGCCCTAAATAATACCAAGGTCAAACTGCTGGATTCAGGGGCAGTGTTAGGTTTGTTCCAACAGATTGGTATGATGCTGCTCAAATGGGCTGGAACTGTTGCTCTGGTAGGACTGCTCGTGCTGTTAATACTGCTCATGATATGCTGTGGCTGTAGGGTACTTCGATCTATGAGGTGTCAACAGCATGCACAATACCAAGCCATGGTGGCTCTCTCCCATGACAATCCCTCTGCCCAAGCGTGGCTGGGCATTGCACACTCCTAGGAAGTCAATGACGGGTAAGACGGGGACGAAGACTTGAGCAACCTAAGACAGGGCTATGGCGGTTAACATCCACGCCGTAGACCCGATGACGGGTAAGCCATGTTCTTTGGTCCCTGCAACCTAAATAGGCTCTAGGAAAAGAGGGGGGGAATTGTGAGAGCATTCTTGGGTGCATGGCTATTTTCTGTTTCCCAGAACCAGCTGTGCCCTGATTTCTGAGAGAAGCCACAGGTGCTGACCATTTCTTGAGCTCCCGTGTTCTTGTGGTCTGAGCTTGTTTTGCAGCCTGAGCATTTTCCACACCTGGGTCTGCAGTTCCACGCCTCCCACGCCCCTCGGGGGGTAGGAAAGATATATAAGCCCAGAGTGCTGACATAAGCAAGCTTCGAGCCTCGAGCTTCTTTTTCTTCAGAATCATTGTTTTTTCATCTGTGGCTCCCTTGCCAACTTGGTTTCACTTTGGTCTGGTGCAGGCACTGGCAAAATCCTTCACAAAATATTAGTAAACCACATTCCAAAATACATTAAGAAGATGGTACGCTATGGTCAAGAGAGTTTCATTCCAGGCATGCAAGTTTGTTTCAATACATGCAAATCAATGAATATAACTACTTTATTTCTAATTTTGTTTACTTGTGTCTTCATTCTTTTGCATAGTTTGGCTAAAGATTATCAATCTTGTTTATCTTTTCAAAAAACCAATTCTATTTCCTTGATCTATTTTTTTTTTAAATTCTCAGTTTCTCTAAGTTTGGCTTTGATCTGTGTTCTGATTTTGGAATTAGTTTTGTATTTTTTAGGGCTTTGATATGTAAACATGTAACATGAGTTTATTGATTTTATTTTTGTTTATTTTTGTACCAATCAATTCTATAAACTTCTCTCTTAAACGCACCTCTACGCTGTCATTTGATGTTTTGTCTCTGATCTCATTTGTTTCTAGGACATTTAATTTCTCCCCCGTTTTCTTCTTGGCCTCATTCTTTATTCAAAAGTGTATTTGTAATATCCATGTGTTGAATGATAAAATGTTTTGTTTTTTATTGATTTCTAATTTATCCCATTTTGATCTGCTGAGATGTAAGGAATTCTTTCTCTAAGACTTGTTTCCTAAATATAGTCTCTTTTAGAGAAAGTTTCATGTGCAGCTGAGAAGAAAGTGAGTCTAATTTTTTCTGGACAAAATATTTTATAGATATCTGTAAGTTCATTTGATTTACAGTATTTTTTAGTTCTAATGAGTCTACTTAGTTTGGATAGCCGATCTATTGGTGAGAGAGGTATGTGGAAATCAAAGAGTATTATACTGGGATGTATTTATTTCTTTATATTGAGTAAGTTTTGTTTTATGTACATAGATGCATCCATCAAAATTTGGGGCATAAATATTTACAATCATATGTTGTTGGATAATTTCCTTACCAGTATGAATTGACCTTCTTTGTCTCTCAGAAGACGAATTTTAGCTTGAAGTCTGCTTTGTCAGATATGAGAACAGCTATTCTTGCTTTCAGTTTCTTTTTGGATGATATATTTTCCTATCCTTTCACCTTCACCCAGGGGTCTAAGTCTGTATGTCTTTGCCTGGAAGGCGAGTCTCTTGTAAACAACATATGGTTGGGTCTTTTTTCTTAGTCCATTCTGCCAATAAATGTCTTTTGATTGAAGAGTTTAGACCATTTACATTCAGTGTTATAGAGAGAGGATTTATTTCCTGTCATTTTGATTTATTTTTAATTCAGATTTGATTCTCCTTTAATGGACTACTCCTCTAGTGAGATCTGTCCATACACTGACTGATATTTTATTGCTTCTGCATTCTATCAATTGAGTGGAGGACTGCAACCCATAATAATGGAAAATCTATCAATTTAATACTAAAAATATTAACATCAAAACTGACATTAAAACAATTTATAATTCATGCTGAGGTGGGGAGATTTCTTATTGAGCCTTTCTCATTTGAATTTCCTCCGGATTTGAGAACTCTGGAAATTGCCTATCACTCCTCAGTTTTACCTCTAAGTTTTCTTGAATGTGGAGGTAGTGATCATACCTACTCCCTTCTGATACAATTTTAGGGGTCTCATTCTGGTCTTGGTGTGTCCAAGAACCTACTAGCTTTCTGATGGGTCAGAGGATATGGCCCTCAATTATCCTTGACAGAGCAGCCAGCTTACTCTCTAATAAGGGGTAGTCTGTGTGCTATCCTGAAGAAAAACTCCATGTATCCAGGATTGTCAAATTCAGTGTGGGTTCCCCATGTATATTTTGGAGTGTGTGGCATATGACAGTCTAAGGTAGAAGTATTGTAGTTTGGTTGAAGTGGCACTTGGAGCCCCCTGGGAGAGTATAGGGCTTATGCCCTCTGCTGAGTGCATTGGCTGCAGGTTGATGGACTTGTATCTGGGCACACTGGGTGGTGTCTGGTGTTTGTGCAATGCTCCTCTATAAGGTCCTTTCTGGGGCATACTGCTGTTGTATATACATGAAGTTCTCTACTGACTGCTTGAGATTATCCTCAAAATATCTTCTGTGGGTCCATTCATCTGAATGAGAATCAGGTTAACTCTCATCTCTGGAACTTGTAGATCTGAACCTTTCTAGAAATGCTGAGGCACAGGAGCCACTTCTCTGGTTGCTATAGTTTTCTCTCTAGTCAGTGCTTATTAGTCAGCCCAGAGATCTAAGTATGCATGTTTGAAGGGTGTTGCATCTGCTTTGTTTCTGTTGGTGTGGGGGCACAGGGTGCAGGGCTCAGGGCTCAGGGCTTCACTGACTGCTATTGAATGCTGAGCATGGGCTCCTCTCTGCTGGGGTTTGTTTGTAGTGGCACTATTCAAAGGTTGGGTAGTTGTCTGCCACTGGAGGACCTGTGAATGCAGACTTTCTATGGCACACAAACCTCCATTTGGTTGCTGTAGATTACCAGGAGTTTACCCATCCCTGTGACTTCAGTAGGAAATCAGTTGGCCCAGCATTCCTTGAGCTCCTGCAGAGGTTGTGGAGACTGCTGGGTTAGGGTTAGCACTCCCTGGAAGTGACTAGCTCTTGGGTCAACTTCACCTGATGCCCTTTGTTGTTGGGAGAGGATGGGGGTTTCCATAGCCTTCAGGTAACAGTGATTATCTCTACAAGTTTCTTCTAGATGAATAACCAAGGCAACCCTTTTCAGAGGCATTCTCTGGATTTGTTATCTTTAAGGGGAGGTAAGCTGTATTGATTCAATTTCTTCTAGGGAGGCTGACCAGCTATGAACTCTATAAAATGGCTGCCCTACCCAGAACTGTTTTCTGTCCAGAATTTTGGCTGCATTGTGTGGTTCCCTTCACTGTCTTGGAGGCTCCTGTCCCATTTTCACTTGGACTGCCTTTCTTTCCAATTGTTTTTAATAAAGTAAGCTCATGGGCTTTTACTCTCCCTCTTTCTCTTTCTTATCTCTTCCTCCATGACCCAACTCTGGTCAGGGTTCTGGGTCAAGGAATTTTCTCACTTTTCTTCTCCAGTAATCAAATTCCAAATCCCTCCAAATCATCATCTGCCCAATATTGAGTGTTAACAGTGTTTACTTTGTCACCAGCCCTGTGGTCAGCTGTTTTTTCATGGCTTTGTTTCTGTACTGTGAAGGAGTTATGGGTATTGCCTAGATCCACTCTGCATCTTCTGAGTTCCAAAAGTAAATTTTTTTTAACCAATCAACTTATTTTCTCCATTCTTTCTTCCATTAGTTATATGGCTTTAAGGAAATGAAAAATAGAAATCATATTATCATTTCAATATACGCAGAAGAAAGCATTCCTCCCCCTTTTCAACATACACTTGGGGTATATCTTATGTAATTTGACCTCATTTCTTCACTCACAATGTATCTCAAATTTTCCGATTAATACTTTTTCCCAACTCTGTATGTGCCTTTTTACTATTCATTTTCTGAATGTATAATTCTCTAAACTTTATCTTCTAATAAGGAAAATACAAACTATTTACATTTAATTTTTGCTAATCCCAATCCATTCTATAATAATTAAGCCTAAATGTTTACCTGTGTGTAAAAGGGTAAAGTTCAGAAATGTAAGTTGAAGTTTAATGTTAGTGTGGATGCCAACACTTTTATTCTGTGCTTTTATTCTTTAGGTCTTCTCTTTATGTAGGCTCTCATTTTAAGGATGGCTTGTGTGGGATTCTGTGAAGCCTGGTATTCTTTAAGAACATAAAGAGCTATTTTCAATGAATTCTTAATACTTAAGCTTGAGAAATGAAGAATATCATGTCTGATATCCTATTAAAGAAAGTACAAAGCCTTTCAAAATATAAGAGAATGGAGAAATAGAATCTTTTGAATGTAGGAATGAAAATGTCATATTGAAAAGAATTCATGAAAAGGAGAAATGTGTATCACAAAGAACATCTTTTGAATTTCATTGGCCAAATTAAGTCACAAAAACAGCCATTGATGCAAGGGTTCAGGAAATGGGCTCTACACTTAGATAAGAATAGCTACAAAGAAAAATGGGCATTTCTTTTTTAACTTATAAATGTTTGTTCTTGGTTCATGCTAAGTGGTTCCTTAAAAAGAAAATTAAGGGGCTGGGGTTATGGCGCAGTGGTAACGTGCTCGCCTAGCACGTGGGAGGTACTGGGTTTGATCCTCAGCACTGCATAAAAATAGATTGTGTCCACCTACAACTAAAAAATAAATATTAAAAAAGAAAATTAAATGAGTTATTCCATTTTCAAAATTTGTCTATAATTTAATTTGAGTGGCAGTATCTTGTCTATTTTCTTCTATAACTGAGTACCAGGAACTGAGTATCTTATATAGATTAATATGTTGTTCATTGCACAATTCTGAAGCCAGAGATGTGCAAGATCAGGCAGCTGTATCAGGTGAGGTCCTCCTCGATGCTGTGGGCTCTCTGCCCAGTGACACAGAATAAGCTTTCTAACTTAGGTCTTTTTTCCTGTTGTTATAGTGCTCCACCCTCATGACTTCATTTAACCACCTCCCAAAACTCTCACTGCAAAATACTATAAACATACAACTTTGAAAATTAAATTCAACCTGAGTTAAGGAGACTATATTCCTAGACCATTGTTGGCTATTTTTCAAAATATGAAACGCTGAGGTTATGGATTGTTCTTTAAAAATTTTGAAGATTTTTATTTTTTGGCATTTGCTGGCTGATATGGAGGCAGCAAAGCTTAGCAAAGACTTAGCGGGGAGGTTCTGCTCCACCTGCCTCTCCCATGCCCCTGCCTTCTCTGGGAACCAACTATAGCTGTTTCCTCCATGGTTCAGGTTAGCTCTATGCTTTCTGGAACTTTCTACTTTAGTTCCTAAATTCACATGTGATTTTGAAGTTAGCTATACTTCATTGCTTTACAAGTATCATTTGTATGTTTTGTTTTAGTCCAGGATGAAAGGTTCTAGGGAAAATCTGCCATGTGGCAGCACCACCCCTATGCTTCACATCAGGCCATGATCTCTTTCCTAGTGACTTTGAGCTTATTTCAAACGTGGCGTGACAGAATGAGTGAGCATTCAGCTCCATTAGATGTGGAGGCGTGACATTGAGGTCACAAGACAAAAGGTACAAAATAGGCTCCATTGCTTACTATTCTTATGTATATACTTTTTTCCTTAATTCTCATATATATTTTTCATTTTAGATGTTTGATCCTATGCATAAATCTATTTTATCATTTTCAGGTAAAAACTCTGTTCAAGATGCCAGAACCATGAGTAAAAACTTGGCTTAAAATTCTTGAAATAAAAGTCATATAACTCAATCTAAAACAACCATATCTAACCACCATTCCACATTGGGCTATGAATTGAAAACTTATAAATTGGTAGATTATCTTTAAACAGAATCTCTGGGATTGTTTGTCCATTCATTTGGTTCATTCATAATAAAATTGTGGTAGGAATCTATTTATCTGAACAGCTGGATATGTTACTTAATCACATAAGATGCTTGCAGTTCTATATGGTTATAGGGAAGATCTGTCACTTTGATGCCCATTTCTCAGTTTGAATGGAATATTGTATCTACACAGATAGACTAAAAGATAAGTTTATTAAATTATAAAGTATGTTATTTACTGAAATCTTAGTGTTGGGAAAAGGAAGAATAGGGAATAACTTACTGATGTATCATAATCTGCAAAGAAAATAGCAAACTAGAAAATACTATTATAGTATTAAAATATTAATTATAGTGCATTGCAGGTATGTATTATACAGTATTGCTAATTTAATTTTAACATGAAGCAAAATTAAGAAACCAAGTGAAATATAAGGCAAAAATAAGAATAAGAAAAACAAATAACACGATGTCTATTAAGCCCAGCCAATCTAGAATTGTTTTCCCCTAGGCCTACTTTGGCCTGGGATAATATAATTAGATTCTGGCTATCAGAATGTAGAGCTGGCTAGAAACTCCCCCAGGAGACAGAACAAAGGTGTCAAAGCACAGAAAGATGCTGCTTTTTAATATTTAACATCCTTTACCCAATGTGCCAAAATTTTCCCTTTTATTGCCAGGATTGTTGAAAATGTACTGCCCTGAACACTATTTTAAACAACTATATTTGTTTTTCTATTCTTTCTTTTTACTATGTTCTTAATTTGTTATGAGAAATAATTTACGAGTAGCAAGGTATACACATTTTAATACATAGACTCAAGTATATTTTTCCTATGCTAAATCACCACATTTACCAAACTAAAAAGTATTTCAATCTTGAATGTTTTCTTGGACCACTTTGCAGTCAATACCATGAGAGAGAATGAACATAATGTTTTAGAGATGTCTCCAAGTTGTAAATGGATCACATCTTTTTTTCTTGCTGGGTGGTGTTTCACTGAGTATATTCTAATTCCAACTTGTTTATTTCTAAGATGAGCCAAAGTAACACAACTGGTAATGATAGTGGCTGGGAAAGTAGGTGCTAAGTAGGGATTTGTGGATGGGTTGCTCAACACCCTGATAGGCAGATAGGGCTCAATCTCACTGAGAAGACGGGACCTCAGCCCAAAAACAAGATGGATGCCTGATAAAAATTTCACTGGAGGTAATCTGAAAAATTATTCTGAAAAAGAACATTCCTGCAGGGAAATGATTCAAGTGTTCAAAGTGTAAGGGCAAAAAGATCAAAGGGCGGCAGCAAACCATGCAAGTCATTTCAGGCTTTTATTCAGGAACAGGATTCATCTGTGAAGGTGGTGGTGGTGGACCTGTTCTCCTGGTGGAAAATGAGCCACTGAACAAAGAAAGGGACTGGATTTTTATAGGTTTATGTTGGGGGGTGGCATAGTAGAGATGTGCTGGTTCTCTCAGGCACTTAGGAATTTGGGGCTAGTTCCATAAATCAATGAAGTGGTCAGTTTTAGTGCCCAGGAATTTGGGCTCAGGGGTTAGGGTCCTGCGAGCTGCAGTGTCTCTGGCCTGGTGGAGCACTCTTTCCTTATCTGCAATTAGTCTTAAGGAAACATTCATCAGGGGATGGAGGGGTGTTAGCATAGAGCTATTTGCCTCTTCCCTCAAGCTACACTGTTTTCAATTCCCATTTCCTATTATTCCAGACTCTGAAAGGAAGAAATGAATTGGGCATCGAAGTCTCTGGCTTCAAGCTGAGAGGAGGCGACATGGGGCAAAGACCTTCCTTTCAGAGCCCTGGAATTTAGGTTTGGGGCAGACAGGCCATGGTCTGTGTGTGTGTGGGGTCCTGGCATCGTCCCGGTCCCAAGCGATGTAGACTCCTTCGAGCAGAGAGCCGAGGGGCAGGGGAAGGGATGTTCAAAGGTGTTTTCAGGCGGTTGCGGCTGAGCTGGTCACCTTAGTAAAAGACTACAAGACTAAAATTAGAGAATAACAAAAATCATGGCAGCATGTAAAATTTGTGAGGGGGTAATTTTGGCATGTGACATAACTAAAAGATCTGTTAATCAAAATTTTTGTTAAAGCCTAAGACCTAATCGGATTTGAGGTGTTTATCCCATGAGTTTATGAATCATATTTTTTTGGTGGTTTGATTTCATCCACTTGGCAGATTACACAAAATAAGAACATGGCTACAATTAATATAGTTGATGCTAGTGGCCCAACTATGGGAATAAAATATACTTAAAAGGGTTGAGGGAAGAAATTCCTTCTGCTAAACTGTCCCAAATTTCTTATGTATAGTGGGTGTCTGGACATTAGCTGTGGCCAAGACCTGAGACTGTAATTTTAATATATCCAAAGAAGTATTATGAAAAGGGTCAAGTCCCATGAGGTGATTATGTCACTTTGGTGGTTTGAATGCCTTAACAACTCTTGCATAAATGTCATTGAGGGGATACCCTGCCATGGTTTTTTTTGTCTCACAGGGAGCCAGGTGGCTACTGGCCTTTTAAGAATCATAACAGTTTGTTTTGGGTACTTCCATGTGATCCAGTTAACACAGTGCTGCAACTGTCAGCTTTTACATATAACATAGAGATTTAATTTACATTTTGTGAGGTAGAACTTTTATGGAGGGAAAAGATAAGGCAGATATAAGGCAGATAGTTTTTGATTTCCCATATTGTGGCTCACCATTTGTGGACTTGAAATGGCTCCTGAGTTCCTGGGGCTGTTTTACCTTGGTTTACATAAATAGCATTTTCATGACCGATTTTGTAGGATGGCAGGTGCCAGGGGGTCTAATTGATTTTATAATGTCAGCACCCAATCAGTGATCTATTGAGTGTCTACAATAACCTGTGCTGACCATTTTTGTAGTGAATAGAGGTTTTTAATCCTGCTGCTTTTGTATTAATCCTAGTGGATGTCTTCAGTCCTATAAGGGAATGATTTGGGCACTCTCGTAGTCTAGTGTGTGTAGTTACTGAAATGGACAGGCTTTAGTTGTGAGGTTAACTATTTGAGGGGTCAGGAAGATTAAAGTATAGAGGCCAATTTATAAGTCTCATAAATAAAACCTCAAAGTTGGCATTGGGGGTATGAGGCTGACATCTACTTAGAATTATTTCTACTTTTTGAAAATGCCCAGGTATGGCTGTATTTTGGTTATAACTATTTTGCTAGGTATTTAAGATGAAGCATGTCAAACTGACTTTTGTTTTTACCTATTGTTAAGAGTCACCTTTTGGTGTCCTGGGAGACATTCTTGGGAAATTGAGAGCAGCTTATTAGCTCTGCTAGTGCCATCTGTGTTAGGATGGCATTTGACTGGCTTTTAATTCTCCAATGATCTCAGTAATCTCCCTGATCAGGAGGTTCTGCGGCCTGGAGGTGCAGAGCCCTTTAGAGAAGTTTCCTCATTCCTTGGATTCAGGCTGACTCAGAGGGCAAGGACCAAATACTGGTTTCCTTGGTCCCTTTGATTTAATTTTTGGTTTAGGTCTTGATCTTAAACACTCAGCAAGCCAATTTTACCATTCTTAAAGGTGCTGGGCTTTAATTTTAATGTCTATCTGTTCTGTCATAGAATTTAAGGAAAATACAAAATAAAATTAAGTCTAGTTTGTGTAGTAGCTATCTCAAATTTTGGCTGAGTTATACATTATATTCCTTGGTTCAGATCCTAGTAGTCTTTACAACAAAATTAATCCTTTGAATATAACTTTACATGAATTGGCGTCTGGCTTGCTTGGAAGTTATTGTAATATGTAGTAAGCTGGGAGGCAGAACCTCATCTCAGGTAAGGCAGAACTTCTCACAAAATAAAATATCATTTAATAAAGTTTACATATATTTTTTGAGTTCACATGAATAGTTAGTATAATATATTGCATTTAAAACATGAATTAAAGAAAGGCTAAGAGGGCTTTTAATTTCCATTTTGTGTGGAAAAGTAGCAAAACTCATGTACTTAAACATTTAAATTTTACCCCAGTGTAAAAAGTAACACAAAACTCTATCTTATGGATAACAGGTTCAGTTATAGAGATAAACCCTCAGTAAAAGTTGCTATCCTTATGAGTTTAAAATTACCATACAACCTTAGTTTGGAGAACATCAGCTTGATAAACTCTTTAAACCTTCTACTTTAAGTACTTGCATGCCTGGAAGATATGAACACATTTAATATAAAAATAGGACTAGTAGCACCATAACTGTATTGATGTTATATTAATCAACTTTAGGTCTCAAGGAGAAATTGAGACTTTGGCACACAGTACAATATTTTAAAAATAAGTTGTTGTTTAACCATAGTTATATAAACCTTAATTTCTTTGAAAGTTAGTTTCCCCAAGTGATAAAACCCGACAAACATAAGAAAATTAGCTTAAGAGCAGAACAATATTTTAGACTGTTTTATATCAATACATTAAAGTTAAAATTAAATAAGCTTATATTAATTATAGTCCAATTAGTCATAAACATAAACCTTTGAAATTTACCCTTCATTTAGACTCATTTAGACCCTTTTATCACTTTAAACTCTAACACTTACTTTAAATCCTCTTGTTTCTCTTACCATATGAAGACTTTCTTACCCAGAAACACTTTTTTTCCTTCCACTAAGTACCATAACTAGAATATTTCTGTTCACATCCCAAAACAATCCTTGTAAATTTCTGAAGTTAGGCAAATTACTCCATTTTAACAATAAGAAATACTTTATAGTACTTTAACTGAAATAGTAGAAACCTTCAGGCCTTCATGTATAGAATCCAGGACACAAAGGATAAGTGACTCCAATTTTAAATTAAGCAAGCCTACTGTGTACACAAATCAGTTGCACAGCTTAAAGGCTGTTTCCTTTAAGCAGCGAGGGAAGGAGCAAGGAAGTCTGCAATGCAGAGAATCATAAAGGTAGGTTTACAACTAACAAGGTTCTGGCAGTAGCAGTACAGAGACAGGTAGCAAGTCAATGATTTACATGGCTCAACATCCTAGATAGGGCGCAAACTCAGGTTTCAGCATGAGGGTGCTGTTTAGATTTTAAAGAGGGCAATCACCTAATAAAAACATGGTCCAAGCAAGCAAAACAGGAAAACAAACCTTTATGATCTCTTGAATTGGCTTTCAAACTTAAGATAGAATTAGGCTGTGTTAGAGAATTACATTTATTTACCATTTATGAAAACACAATGCTTAAGTACATAGAATTATACCTGTTGGGCTTTAAATTAATTTTATTTTAGTGATGACAAAGCAATTTTAAATCCTTCATTGAGCAACAACTTTATGAAACCCACATTTATAGGGCTTGTCCCATATGTTAAGTTTGATCTATTTAACTTTAACTCAGGCTATCCATAAAAACCACATTTAGTTAGCACTTTTAAGTCATTTTTTTTGCTAAAGAAAATCCTAGAATGATTAATTACACTTTAAACATTTTAGAGAGAACATCATTTATTGTCCAACCACCTGGAAAGAAAAATGAGGTAGTAATTTTAAAGACCTCATTAATTTCATTTATCCAATTTAAATCAAACTTTTGAATCATGTGAATCAAAGGTATTTGGATCCATTGTTTAATTTTAGTTTATGAGCACTCCATATATTAGATTTGATACATAAACACATAGACATCACATGAAAAACAGAGGCCTCTTGTATTAAAGGTATATTTTGTAAATTTGTTTCTGAACAAAATAGAGTGTAAAAAACTTATAGTTGAATAAAATGATCAGAAATCTTAATTTTAGCACAGTCAAAATTAGGAGCTAAAAAAAATATATATATAGAATTTAAAACCTAAGAGTCCTGGAAAAAATGACATAGCTGTTAATTGTTTCAATAAAGCAACACAAAAAAGAGGGAAGGGGAAAGAGAAACCTCAAGTTAATTTGAACATAACTCCCTTTTGTTTCTTGGTTTCAAATCCCTTATCAGGCTTTCCCTTTGCATTGGAATGCAAACTCCAGTTCCCTGAACTGCTGTCTGTTAAAGAGGGCTTTTTAATCCCTTTTTCCCCAGTTGGCGTTTAGGCCAGGTTTAGATCAAGGCATGAGCCGTAGGGGCTTTGGGGCCTAAATTGCAGAGGCCAGAAGCTGACATTTAATTTTGAGATGTAAGGAGGGGTTTCAGTGGGGAAGGAAGAAAACTTTCAGATAGGAAAGCTCCAGATACTTGTCATTTTGGATCAAATATTTTAAAGCCTGTAGAATTTCTTTATCAAAAGTTTCATATTTTGGCCATGTATGCTGGCTTTCTAATTGGTATTTTGGCCAGATTTTAGTGCTGAACTTAAGACATTTTAGCTTGAGTCCAGTGTGAGAACAGTAGGTTTTAAAATTGGCAGAGACACAGCCCAAGGGGAATGGATTGAATAGTTTTCATCCTCGGAGAGGCTTGAGGGAGATGACAATGGAGGGCAGTGGTAAGGAGCTAGGCATGGCCTGACAGTATAGCCTCTGTTTCCCTGTCCAGCAGAGAGGGGGCGGAATCTCTGTTCAGAGATGGAGATCAACAGAAGGTGACAACAGGGCGCAAAGCGTCCTCTGTGCTCGTTATGCCACCAAAAATGCCAGTCCCGGACTGGACTTTCCCCATGAGGGTTTGGGAAAACATCTTTTCCTCAATCCCAGTGGTAAGGGGCAAGGCCCAGAGAGCCCAAAGGTGGGGTTTTAGCCTTGTAGCAAGATCTCTGTCCAGCAGAGAGAGAGAGCCTAGGGAAGGTGACAGCCAAGCACAAAGCATCCCCTGTGCTCTTTATGCCACCAAAAATGCCAGTCCTGGACTGGACTTTCCCCATGAAGGGTTGGGGAAACATCTTTCCAACAACCCCAGTGGTAAAGGGGCAGGGCCCTGGAGTAGCCGAATGGTGGAGACAGGGGGCAAAGGCCCAGAATAGCCGAGTGGCGGAGCTCTCTGCTTGGCAGAGAGAAAGTGATATTAGGGTCCTGATTATGAAAAGGGGGTCTTACCCCTCCAAAGGGATGAGAAGGCTGGTGGTGGATGCAGAAGTAAAATTGACAAGTCAGTCCCATGACTTGCAAAGCTTGCTGAATGTGCCAGAGAGGGGATGTCAGGGAACAGGAAAAAGTGGGCTTTCCTTAATGCCAACAATGGGCCTGGTATAATAAGTCCCTTTATTGTCCACATGGCATGAAGCCCTAAGGATGTAATGTGCAGTTGATTTTTGGTACTCCAGGGGGGCTGTCGGCGTCAGGCCTCAGACTGTTTTCAGGCAACACTGGGGAGTGGCCCCAGCCGGATGCCTTCAGTCACTATTGAGACTTCCACCTGACATACGCACCAAATTTCTCCCACACAGCAGTTGACTCAGTACCCCGAAGGGCTGTGGGGGTGAGGGTTTGGGGCTAAGGCCTTCATGCAGCACCAGGGAGTAGCCCTGGCCAGCTGCCTCTCCCTCGCACCGAGTCTCCTGCATAAAGTGGACAGGAAAGGGCACGGGGGAAGTGCAGTCAGTTCAGAGATTCAGCCATAGCTCCAAAGAGCGGTGGCTGGGGGTCTCCCAGCTTTCAAAGAGCTTTGGAGGTGCTGGACACTCAACGGTCACTCCCCAAGTCCCCTCAGCTGTTTCACTGATTGTGGGGAAAGGGGAAAGGGTTTGGTGAATGGGAAGCAATTACCTTACTATTCTTCCCGGCCCACACATCAAACTGTAAGGGCAAAAAGATCAAAGGGTGGCAGCAAACCATGCAAGTCATTTCAGGCTTTTATTCAGGAACAGGATTCATCTGTGATGGTGGTGGTGGTGAACCCATTCTCCTGGTGGAAAATGAGCCACTGAACAAAGGGACTGGGTTTTTATAGGTTTATGTTGGGTGGCATAGTAGAGATGTGCCGGTTCTCTCAGGCACTTAGGAATTTGGGGCTAGTTCCATAAATCAATGATGTCAGTTTTAGTGCCCAGGAATTTGGGCTCAAGGGTCAGGGTCCTGCGAGCTGCAGTGTCTCTGGCCTGGTGGAGCACTCTTCCCTTATCTGCAATTAGTCTTAGGGAAACATTCATCAGGGGAGGGAGGGGTGTTAGCATAGAGCTATTTGCCTCTTCCCTCAAGCTACACTGTTTTCAATTCCCATTATCTATTACAAAGATTAGGGAGTTATTCCTATAGTAGAGCTGTTTGTTCATTGCTAAGCTGTATTGACTCCCTGCAGAGGAATAGTGAGTAGAAAATAACAAACAAGTTGCTAAAGATCCAGTGTAAGGGCCCAAGGGAATCTTTGGTAGCTTGCAAAAAGACACTTATTTCCTGTGGTTAAGGGATAGTTATTTAGTAGCAGTACACTGAATATCTAATGTAATAACAGCTCCAGGAATATATATACACTTGGCCAGGTATGTGTTATGCTCAGATCAGAGCACTGGCAGGGAAGACCTAGAAATCTAAAGTGTGTGGTAGGTACATCTGCATGATGCTCCTGAAGACTTTGTCCCAGTAGACTCCCTCCCTTACTAGAGCTGGGACCTCACCCTGCTCAAGGAAGCTTCAGGCGACAGATGACCATTTTGTCCTAGCCTGACTTCTTCTCCATGATAATAACTAAAGCCTCCCAAAATATCACTGGGGTATACTAGGCCTGATAGGGAAAGAAAAAGACTGTACATTGAAGCTATTATTAAAAGTAGCTGTTATGTACTGACAGGACCCACGGGTGTGCTCCTAGAATTTTGCTTATTTTTCCACCAACCTTGTTGAGATAGAACTACCATACCATAAAATTCACCTAAATATGTGTACATTTATATAATGTTTCATATATTAACAGAATTTTGAAAAAGAATGACAATTTTATAAAGTTTCATATCCTCCCCCTAAATCCAAAATTTCATCAGACACTCCTAATGTGGTATACACATATAATTTTATTTGGCATTAATTATTGATGCATGTTGAAGTGTGGATGAATACTAAAATCACTAGGCTGAACTAATAAGCCAGTTACAAAAGACCGCATCTGGTCACACTCCCAGATCCCTAGGAAACCATTATTCTACTCTGTCTAAATATTTACTTATTCTGGACATTTTGTGTCAATGAAATCATGCAATATTTGCTCCATTTTTTGATTGGCTTCTTTTACCCTGTTTGACACTTTCATAGTGTACATAGTGATAGATGTTTTAGCATGTATCATTATTTGATAGATTTCATGCCAAATATTTCATCATATATTTTCACTTTTTTTATTCATTCAAAGGATAACATTTGGGCTATTTTGACTTTTCAGCATTTATGATTAAACTGTACATTTGTGGACAAGTCTGTGTGTGGACCTATATTTTTAGTTTTCCTGGGTATGTAATTGGACATGCTAGGTATAATCTGTAATATGTTTGGAATGTTTAAGACTCATGAGTTGAAAAAATGGTGCCCAATGCAGCAGTGTTCAGAAATTATATCATGGGCTTTAACTTCAGCAATGGATAAATACGTTCCTGGGTTCACAACTTCATGGCATGATTAAGAGGTAGTAGAAATTTTAGAAGGTCAGGTCTATTCAGAGGAAGTAAGTCACATGGGGATAACACTGGAAGGGTATATCTTGTCCCTGGCCCCTTTTCTTCATCTCTGTGTCTCTCTTCCCCTGCTCCCTGGCTGTCATGGGTAAGTAGCTTTCCTCTGCAACACCCTCTGCCATAGTGTTGAGATAGAAAAAGATAGGCAGTGAAGAGGAGGAAGGGACAGTAAAGGCCAAGAAGACTGCAAGCATGAGGACAGCCATTTTAATGTGCCCTTCATGTTATAAGGTAGTTCCCCTTTCTCAAAAGGGTGCAAGTTTCCATCATGCCAAAAGGGACTGCATAATCCACAATTTTGCCTTGTGACCTCCAGAGGACAATTGAAATATCAAAAACCACTCAAGAAAAGCTTATCAACTTCTTGCATGTCTTTAAGAGAAAGAGCACTAGCCCAATGCAGTGGTGCATGCCTGTAAACCCACTGCCTTGAAGGATGAGGCAAGAGGATTGCAAGTTCAAAGCTAGCCTTAGCAACTTAGCAAGGTCCTAAGCAACTCAGACCCCATCTCTAAATAAAATATAAAAGATAAAAGGACTGAGGATGTGTGCTCCTGGGTTCAACCCCTACTGAAAGACTTAAAAGGCATTCTTGCCCTTCCCAAGGCACTCTGGGCCCAGAGTTCTGAATCTTTCTCTTAAGAAAATTCTTGCTTGCTTACCTCAATGACATTGCAGTGTTCATTCTTCAATTCCAAGGAACAAGAACCCCATTTTAACTCCTGCAGGTAATACCAGGAAAAAGTCAGGAGAAATGTCAAAGGCTAAAGGAACTGTTCTCAATTCCAGCGTAGTAGACCTCCTTAAAACAAATAACTAGAAATATTTAAAGAATTAACAGAGATGAGGTGGCTTTGTGAATATTAATTTTCCTCTTAGAGCAGATTGTCTCCTTCTGAAATGTGCTTGTGATGACATCCATTGCTGGGTGGATCTGTGGAAGTGCTCTCCCTCAGCATGACCCATATTCACCACCTGAAGATGTCCCTGGGTGGAAACTTTTTATTCTATACTCTGAATAGAATAAGAATCATGGAAATAACTACATGGACATCTAACTCTTGGGATTTTCTAAGAATGGTATTGTTGCATACTCTTGAAGTCAGAACAGGGAGAGAAGTTAAATCTAATGTAAATCAACCCAATATTAAAAATTAGTAAAGTGATTCATTTGGCCAATAAGTACTAAGGAGATGTCTTCTGCAATCTTGATCTGTAACTCTATCTGTATACTCATATTCAATTCAGATTTTATTTCGTTGCCAGAGAGGCTATTCACTGAGCAGTGTGACACATGACCATAACAAAAAGCCATGATATGTCACTGCCCTAGTGCTATTGGTAGGAGTTGGATTGGGTTTGTGTTCCAAAGAATCAATGAACACCATGAGAGGTAAGTAAGTGAGCAAGAATTTTATTAAAAAGGAAAGTGAAAAAGACTCAGAATTCCCTGCATAGCATGCCTGGGAAGGGCAAGAGTGTAAAGCCAAACGACCAGAAGGAAGTAAAATAGGACCGGAACAGGCTTTATTTTGGGAAAGACACTCCCGGGCTGCCTCCCCCGCCCAGTCACCAGGTTAAACGGGGCAGAAATGGCACTAGAGCCTCATGCTACACAGAATTTAAAGGGCCCTCCCCATCCGGAAAAGGCAGGCTTGAGGCTGGAAGGGAAGGGCCTGGGGCAGGAAGAGGTGTTGGTCTAGAGTCCAGTGTCCTCTGAGATTGGTTAGGTGAAGCTGGTGAGGTCAGAGTCCTTCTGGGATGAGCCAGGAGTCATGGTGGTTCTCATGTTGGAGGTTCGCTGTTCTTTCCATATGGGGTACTGGAGGCTGCCATGTTTGCATGTTTGGTGAGTGTGTACTGCTTTTGGCGAGGGTGATGGTGGGCGGGTGGCTTGGCCTGGTAGTGACAAGGGGTGGGGGAAGGGGGGAGAGAGAGCGGGGAACTTTTGGGAAGTGCTCTTAGGCCAACGCCCTGGCAGGGCTGTGCGGGGTGCCGCAGGGTGAGGAGGGAGTCGGAGGCTGAGGGGGGCTGGAGGCTGCCACGCTGAGGGTGAGTGGCTCCTGCAGGCCCCGGCGTTGGCAGCGGTGCCAGCGGCTGCCTTGCGGAGCAGGAGGGAGTGAGACAGCTATTCTCTGCCTTTGCCTCTGACCTAACAAAGAGTACTTTTAAGTCTTGTAGCATTCCTTCTGTTAAAGGCACATAGGAAGTTGATAAGCTCCTCTTGATGGGTTCTTAACTGTTATTAGGGCTGTGCACTTGGCTGATTAGTTTTTGTTGTTGTTGTTGGTATTTTCTGTGATTATTTTGAAATTGATTATTGATATTTCAATGGTCTCAAGAGGCCCAGCTTGATTTTGCAGTCAGTTTCTGCGAGATGGAAACAGCCCTTTCTGAGAAAAGGAATTGTTTTATAAAATGTTTGGGCATGTTCAAATTTTAAAATGGCTGTCCTGGTGCTTGTCCTGTGGTCCACATTTACTGTCCCTTCCCTACTCTCCACTGCCTGTTTTTTTCTCTCATGTTAATGCATGTCAAATTTGTCTGAATGGCAGGGAAGCTTGGTCTAATGTCCTAATCTGTTTCAGTGTTTTATAATTACATGAGATATTGGGTTTGTGAAATGGATATGAAATTAAGATATCTTTAAGATTAAAAAAAATTAGGGGCTGGGATTGTGGCGCAGTGGTAGCGTGTTCGCCTAGCATGCGTGAGGCACTGGGTTCGATCCTCAGCACCACATAAAAATAAAATAAAGATATTCTGTCCACCTACAACTAAAAAAATAAATAAAATTAAAAAAAGTTAAAGTGAGTTTAAAATAACTTTTGATTTCTTAGCTTTAATTTTTTATTTTTTAATTTGCTCTAATATGTTATACATGACAGTAGAATGAATTTTGGTACATTGTACACAATGCAGCAAAACTTCTTCCTGTGGCTGAATAGTGCAGAGTCACACCAGTAGTGCAATCACAGGTATATGGGGTAATAATGCCCATCTCATTTCACTGTGCTTCCCATCCCCACATGCCATCCCCTCCTCTCACTCCTCTCTGAACAATCCAAAGTCCCTTCATTTCCCACTCCCCATTATGGATCATCATCTGCTTTTCAGAGAAAGCATTCAGCCTTTGGTTTTTGTGTTTGGCTGATTTCACTTAGCATATTCTCCAGCTCGATCCATTTACCTGCAAATGCCATAATTTCATTCTTCTTTAAGGCTAAATAATATTTCATTGTGTGTATATACCACAGTTTCTTTATCCATTCATCTGTTGAAGGGCATCAGTTTGGTTCCATAGTTCCGCTATTGTGAATTGAGCTTCTATAAACATTGATGTGGCTGCATTAGTGTACAATGCTGATTTTAAGCCCTTTGGGTATAAAACAAGGAGTGCAGTAGTTGGGTCAAATGGTGGTTCCATTCTGATTTTTCTGAAGAATCTCCATACTGCTTTCCATAGTGGTCACACCAATTTGCTGTCCCACCAGCAATGTAGGAGTGTGCTTTTTTCCCAACATCCTCATCAACACTTATAATTGCTTATATTCTTGATAATTGCCATTCTGACTGAGATAAAATTTGAGTAGTTTTGATTTGCATTTCTCTAATTGCAAGAGATAATAAACATAGTACACTCACATATAATAAACTGTTCATATTGAAAATGTATGATTTTTTTTTTTTTTTGAGGAGGGTACTGGGGTTTCAGCATAGGGATGTTGAACCACTGAACCACATCTCCATCCCTTATATTTTATTTAGAGACAGTCTCAGAGTTGCTTAGAGCATCACCATTGCAGAGGCTGGCTTTGAACTTTCAGCCCTCCTGACTCAGCCTCCCAAACTTTTGGGATTACAGATGTGTCCCACTGAGGCTGGGGGAAAATATCTAAGCTTGGACACATGCATATGGCCATGAAAAGACTATCACCATCTTAAGAGTGACATGGGCCTCAGCCCCCAAAGCTTCCTTGTTCCTGGATAACCTCTTTTCAGTCCTTCCACACATGCATCTTCCCTCCACGGAATACCACCCGTCTGTGAACTCAAGTAGTCTGAACTTTTTAAATCTGACTTCTTTCTCTCATCATACTCATTTTGATATGTGTCATGTTGGTGTTTGCATCAGTGGAACATTCCATTCTGTTGCTGAATACTATTCGGTTGTACTTGAAGACCAGTGCATTGTTGTTCATTCGTCTGCTGAAGGATATTTGTCGTCTTTCCACTTTGGGGATACTACAAATTGAGCTGTTTGATACATCTGTGTACAAATCAGGGTAACTTGAATACTTTTAAAATTAAGAGTGTTTTATGGCTCAAAATATTCTTTAACTTGGCAAATGTAGATTCACTTCAGAAAGAGAAATTTATAATTTGATCAAAGTATTGGATAAACATCAACTATATAAAATTAGTTCAACTCCAATGAATTTTTATCGACTTTATTCAATTATTGACAGTGGTGAGTTTGATGTATTTATTGTAATTTTCTGTCTGTGCCTCTTCCTAGTAGTAGTTTTCTATTTTTATTTCCATATTTCAGCTCTATGATTGGGAACATATAGGTTACCTAATAACAATTAGGAAAATTGTTAGGTCATCCTGATTTATTAAGTGTTATTTCTGGATGAGATAACCTTCTGTTACCTTTGGTAATATTCTTGTCCTGAAATATATTTTTAATGTTATTAAAATAGGCACAGATATTACCATTTGCTTTGTTAACATATATTTCTATCCTTTCATGAATAATTTTATTTTTTATGAGATTGTTTTTTACCTTCATTGTGTGTTGTTTGTAACTTCCATAAAAATGGCCAAAAGTATCTGAAATTCTTTTTTTTTTTGTACTGGGGATGGAACCCAGGGGCACCTAAGTACTACACCACATCCTCAACCATTTTTATCTTATTTAGAGACAGGGTCTTATTGGGTTGCTTAGGGTCTTGCTAAGTTGCTGAGGCTTGGCTTTGAACTTGTGATCCTCCTGCCTCAGCCTCCTGAGAAGCTGGGATTATAGGCGTGCACCACCCCTCTTTGCTTGGAGTTCTTTTTGTGCTTACTCTTCTTTCCCATAGAGACATGGTTCTGTTTCTATGCCAGTATTGTGCTTTTTTTTGATTAATACATATTGATAGCAGATTTTAAATACTGTCTGTATTGTTTTTCTTTCAGTGTTTTAGTCTGGCTTTGCTAGAAAATGGTCTCCACCCCTCTAAAAATAAGTTTTGTAATACTCCATCTTGACAATTCTTTTGAATTAGTTTGAGAAATATCAATAACTTTTGTATTTAAAGAATTCAACAGTGTGGCTCTCAGGTCTAGCATTTTCTGTGACAGAAGATTTTATTACTGATTCAATCTCCTTAATTGCTATTGATCTGGTCAGATTTTGTTTCTTCATGATTTAGTTTTGGTATGTGGTTTCTAGGAATTTTTTCTAGGTTATTCATTTTTTTGATAAATACTTGTACGTAGTAGTCTTTCATTATCCTTTATATTTCTGTGCTCTAATGTCTGCCTTTATTTATGAATCTCACTTTTTCTTAGTGTAGTTCTGTTTTCCTTTTTAAAAAATCAACTTTATTTTGTTGATCTTTCAGGCCTGTATTTTATTTCCTCTTTGATCTTTGATATTATCCTTTCTGCCATCTTTGAACTTAATTGTTCTTGCTTTAATTCTTTTTACATGTCATGTTAGGCTATAAGACTTTTCTTTTTATTTTTTTGGTTTTCATGGCTATAAACTTCTTATAACTGCAGTTGCTGCTTCCTATTAGTTTTGGTTCATTGTATGTCCAATTGGTTATTTTTAAAGTTTTTTCAAATTTTCCATTTTTTTTGTCTTCCTTGACCCATTGTTTAGAATAATGTTAGTTATTTTATGCATTTTGAAGTTATCTAAAATTCCTTAACTTACTGACTTCTAGTTTTTACATTGTGGTCAGAATAAATACCTGATATGATTTATACATTAAATTTTATAGGACTAGTTATGTGGCCAAACACATGATCTATCATGGAGAATGTTCTTTATACACTTGAGAAGAACATGCATTCTGCTGCTCTTGGATGGAATATTCTGTATATATTTGTTAGGTCCGTTTGTTTGAGTGTAGCTTAACTCTGATATTTCAGTATTGATTTTTTTTGGCTGTATAATGTATCTATTGTTGAAATTATAGTACTGAAAGCCCCAGTTATTTTTATCTTGCATTTTCTTTCTCAGTTCAAAATTTTTCTTCAATGCTGAAATGTATATATTTGCAATTATTACATTGTCGTTCTGAATTGACCCTTTATCATTATATAATGATCTAGTTTCTTCTAGTTTCTTTGTACATTTTTTGAATCAGTTTCTTTTCCTTTTTTTTGTACTGGGGATTGAACTCACGGAGCCACATCCCCGGCCTTATTTTGTGTTTTATGTAGAGACAGGGTCTCACTGAGTTGCTTAGCACCTCGCCGTTGCTGAGGCTGGCTTTGAACTCGCGATTTTTCTGTCTCAGCCTCCCTAAGTGCTGGGATTACAGGCTTGCGCCACCACGCCTGGCTCAGATCATTTTTTAAAATAAATCTGTCAATGTTCCAACTACCATACATTTTAATTCTAGGATGTGAAGGCCACAGTAAAAGCAAAAACACAGTTTTTGTTTTTCTTCCCTCTGTCCCCCAAAGTCATAACATATCATTTTCATTTAAGGGCTGACATCAGACATTTTATAATCTAAAATTATTTTTCAAGTAAAATGGACCCAAATAGTAAATCTCTTTTCTTCAGGTAAACATTAAGTCTTGGCAAACTTTAGCAACAAGAGTAAAACCAAGTAATACCCAACTATAGTAGAGCATAGAGAGTAACTTTTGTCTTCCCTAACACCATGCCCATGAGCTTGAGTGAGCCTGATGATGCCCTGCCCCTTACCATGGTCAAGCCCCCACGTAGGAGCCCCCCACCCTGTTCCATTAAGCCATGGGTCATGCCCACAGGCATGTCCAATGTCTGGACCCCATACTGGGCTGAAAAACTGCCATCCTGTGAGGAGGAAGGGTCTGCCAGGTCATCAAAGTGGCCAACCACATCTGAGACAGCCAGTGAAGGATCAGAATCCAAGGAGATAGGTGGAATTTCAAATTCCTCATCCAAGCTTGGTGTATGGGATGTCTGTAGGGGGAAAAGGGAAAAAGAATTAGTAGAAAGAGGAAAAACTACATATTGCTAAGTAAAGAATATGGCAAAGTACTGGAGATTTTCAGTATACCTCTTTTCAGCTTGTGATCATATTTTTTTTCTAGTTTAATTTTACAAATACCTTTCTTGTTTCTCATGCCTTTGATCATATGACACTTATACACCATGAGCCTGCCAACATCAATCACAATTTTCAATTTCTTTTTTGGTGGTGCTGGGGATTTAATCCAGGGCCTTGCGCATGGTAGGCAAGTGTTCTACCACTGAGCTACATCTCTAGCCCACAATTTCCAATTATTATTTTTTGGTACCAGGGATTGAACTCAAGGGTACTTGACCACTAAGCCATATTCCTAGGCCTATTTTGTGTTTTATTTAGAGAGAGGGTCTCACTGAGTTGCTTAGCGCCTCGCTGTTGCTGAGGCTGGCTTTGAACTCGCGATTCTCCTGTCTCAGCCTCCCAAAGTGCTGGGATTACAGGCTTGCGCCACTGCGCCCAGCTCAGTTTATTTTTCTTGATATAAGTATACCCACCAATATTGTTTTCCTTTTGTATACATTCTACAATTATCTATTTTAAGTGGATAAATACTTTGATTTTCATCAAAAATTACAATTTTACTCCGCCCCTTGCCATATCTTATGTTTTTGATGTTGTAATTTAAATCATTTATATGCTATTAATTCTTTCACAAATTTCTAGGATTTTTTAAATGATTTCAACCACTCTCTAAAATTTCTTTTTGGTAATTGTATTTCTGATTGTTTTTGCTAAATTATTCACACACATACTGAAGCTTCCTTAGCTCTCTTAAAGCACTTATTGTGAATTGTGTGCCTGGTAGGTCATAGGTCTTCATTTTCTTGGAGTCAGATACTGGGAAATTGCTGAGTTCTTTTGTGGGGGTGTGTTGTCTTGGTTTTTCATATGTTATTGTTGTACTCCTTGCATTTGCTAGAGCACTCACTTCTCCCAGGCTTCACATGCTGCTTTCAGTGGGGAAAGACGCTTTCCTATGTGGGGATGCTAGGGCACTGTTGAGCAGGCTGAAACTATTGTGACGACCATGGGTGCACAGTGATATTGACTCTGCTTCCCTCTCTCAGCTGAAGTTGATTTTGAGGAAGATTGCAAGGACCTGCTGTGGCTGACACCATGGAACTCTGCAGTGGTGGTGATCAGGGTCTTTAATGGTGATGGCTACTAATGTCTTTCCAGACTCCTTGCTATTAAGGATGTTATGACAGAAAGAAGCCTTCCTGGAACAAAGTGTAGAGTCAAGGACTACTTGTGGTTGTATGGGTATCATGAGTGGTGTTCTTGGGAAACCATAGAATAGAGGCCAGAAGCACAAGCTGGTAAGGACTAGGGTAGATATACATTTTTAGAAGATAATAAGAGTGATGCATGGGTCCAAGGACTCCCATTGTCTATTGGTAATGGTATGTGAGGCACAGATGCTTTTGAAACAGAGTAGCTATAATGTCTCAGTATTCTAGTTAGGGATTCTTTCTATGTTGGCTGAGCTAATGTCTGGATCACGAAACACACACAAAAATATATTGCTTTCAAGTTGGATGCAGTGGCACACACCATAATTGGCACCATCTTTAGGTGCCAAATCACTCAGATGGCTGATGCAAGAGGATTGAGAGTTCAAAGCCAGACTTAGCAACTTAGCGAGACTCTAAGCAACTCAGTAAGACCCTGTGTCTAAATAAAATATAAAGAAAAGGGCTGGGGATGTGGCTCAGTGGTTAAGTGCCCTTGAGTTCATTCTCTGGTACAAATATATTGGAAGTGATATGTAATATTTCCAAAATCCAGAGTATTTTTCTAAAATGTATAACCTTCTATTTGGAGTCAGGGCATAGTTCTATGAAATTGAAATATTGAGGTCAGGAAGATGATAGTAAGATTTCATTTTATTAACAGCCATAAAGATGAGTATATAAAATCTCATTTTAGTGGCAAAAAGAAAAATGAGTGACTTTGATCAGGCATGTAGATAGTGCAACTCATTTTCTGCTTTTGTAGAAGGTAACACATGTGATCTGTGACTCAGATACTAATATCATGGAGAAGACAGAAAACCATCTTTAGGTGCTAAATCACTCAAACTGTACAGAAAATTATAGTGAACACTCTAAAGATTGACTTTATTTGCCTCTCATGGCAAGCTTTATGAGTACCTTGTAAAAATACACATCAAACTGCTCTGACAGATAAGGAACTCTTTGACCATTGTTATAAGTCACTGAACATCATTTTAAGGATTAATGACAATTTATTAACATTACATTGGTTAAACATTCAAAATATTATCAGATACCTGTCTTCTGCAATCTTGCTGTTTTATTTTCCTTTCTCTATATGACTTAGATAAATATTTTAAAAGAAAATTTTAGAGATCTGAACAAAACCCCATTTCTCTGTAATTACATGTTTAACCTAAGTATCTTCTTTCGAATGCACAAAAGCTCTCCAGAGTTTCCTCATGGCTGTCTTCATTTCTTTGTTTCGTAGAGTATAGATAAGTGGATTCAAGATAGGGGTGATAATGGTATAGAATACAGCAAGGAATTTGTCTACAGAGTGGTTATTAAAAGGCCAGACATAGATGAAGATGCATGGACCAAAGAAGATAATCACTACTGTGATGTGAGCTGTCAAAGTGGAACGGGCTTTGGATTGCCCAGTAGAAGAGCGTTTTCTAATGGTTGTGAGGATCAAACTGTAGGAGATCAACAAAATGAGGAAACAACTCATGGAGATCATGCCACTGTTAGCAACAATGACTACCTGTACAAAATATGTGTCTGTGCATGCAAGTTTGCTAACCAGAGGGAGATCACAGAAAATGCTGTCCACTACATTGGGACCACAGAAAGGCAAGTCTACTGCAAAGGGTAACTGCAGTCCTACATGAAGACCTGAGCACCATGACATCACTACAAACAAAATACATAGTTTCTTGTTCATGATAGTCATGTAGTGTAGGGGCTTACAGATGGCCACATATCTGTCAAAGGCCATGGAAACCAATAGTACTGTTTCAGTTGCACCCAGTAAATGGAGAAGAAATATTTGAGTGAAGCAACCAACAAAAGAAATAGTCTTCTTGTGTTTTACCAAGTTCACAATCATTTTAGGTGTGGCAAAGGAAGCAAGACACATATCCACAAAGGAGAGATTCCCGAGGAGGAAGTACATGGGGGTGTTCAGGTTTGGGGTTAAAAACACAGTAAGTACAATGAGAAGGTTCCCTAAAACTGTTACCAAATAGATAATTGAGAAGAGTGCAAAGAGAAGGAACTCTATATCCTTGAAGCTGGTCAGTCCTACCAAAATAAATTCTGATACTTGAGACTGATTCAATAGCTGCATGGTTTTGATCTTATTGCTTGTTCACAGATGACCTGTAGAGAGAAAAAGAGATCACTTATACCACAAGGGTTGCTATGTTCTTTCAACAATGTGAGGAAAAGTGAATATTTGCCCATTGTTGGTGGGAATATAAATTAGTACAGATAGTATGATAAACAATACAGTTTTTCAAAAACTTATTAAGAACTACACCATGATCCAGCTATTCCCCCACTACTGGTTGTCTATTCAAAAGAAATGAGATCAATAAGTCAGACATCTGTACTCTCATATTTATTACATTACTATTACTCTCATATTTATTACATTACTATTTATTACATTACAATAGCTAAGACTGGAAAAAATCTAAATGTCCATTGACTGATGAATGGACAAAGAAAAGGTGGTACATAAATGCAGAGAAATACCATTCAGCTAAAAAAAAAAAAAAAAAAAGAAACCCTGTTATTTGCAACAACATGGATAGAAGCAAAGAACATTAATGAAATAAGCCAGGCACAGATAAACAAGCAGTGCATGATCTCACTGATTTGTAGAATATAAAAAATTTTATAGAATTGGTAGTTACCAGTGTCTGGGGAGAGTAGGAGGATGAGGGATAGATTGGTAGAGGCTGATCACTGGGTGCTAGGTTATACTGAGATAGGAGTAAGAATTTTTGATGTGCTATTGCATAAGAGGGTGACACTATATGATAACATTGTATATTTCAAAAAATTATAAGAAATTTTTGTTAATGTATTCACTATAAAGGAATGATAAATGCTTAAGGTGATAGACATTTATCCTTGTTTAAACATGTAACTATGTATGCATGATTCACATTACATGATACCCTGAAATGTATACATTTTATGTTATTAATTAAAAATACAAGCCGGGTGCGGTAGTGCAAGCCTGTAATCCCAGTACTTAGGGAGGCTGAGACAGGAGAATCGCGAGTTCAAAGCCAGCCTCAGCAATGGCGAGGTGCTAAGCAACTCAGTGAGACCCTGTCTCTACCTATAAAACACAAAATAGGGCTGGGGATGTGGCTCAGTGGTTGAGTACCCGTAAGTCCAATCCCTGGTACCAAAAAAAAAAAAAAATTGAAAGGAAATTAAGGGTTTTTAAAATCTTACAGTACCTTCTGAAATCAAATATCTTTTATTTGCAGATATATAAATTACTTACAATAAGAAATGATTCATAAATTAAAGATTGGTGGTCAAGATAATACTTAATGATAGCTTTGATCTGAGTAAGCAGTGAAGACGTTGGTTGAGACTAAGTTTAAGAATTTTTAGAATACAAAGATAAGAAAGATGACATGGTGGACAGACCACAAGTAGAATTAAGAGTGATCTTAGGGGGTTGGGCCTGTGGCTCAGTGGTAGAGCGCTTACCTAGCATGAGTGAGGCACTGGGTTCAATCCTTAACACCACATAAAATAAAAGTATTGTCCATGTACAACTAAAAATATTTTTAAAAAATGATGATGATTTAAATACAATAATACATTTGTGTAAAATAGGGAAAAGGAGAAAATATAGTTCAAATGCATCAAAAGTCTTTGAAACAAATCATGATGGAAAAATTGAATATGTAAAGCAAAACAAAAAAATACAACGAAATTCAACCTAAACCTCTTGATGTGTATAAAATTTACCTAAAAATGGACCACAAACCTAAATGTAACATGTAAACCTAAATTTTCTAAGGAACTAAAAAAATATGAATGGATTTGGGTTAGGCAAATACTTTTAGATACAACTTCAAAAAGCATGATCTACGAAAAAAAATTAAAATTGCACATTACCTACAGAGTAGCACAGCATTTTTTTCTTTACCATGTCATCCCTGTGCATGGGAGACATACATTTTAACCTACCTTAAACTTTAGACTAAGACTTTAATTTATGAAAAAAATGTGTCACTTGTGGAACAGGCACTGAATTAACAGTCACTCATAGAAAAACGTGCAGAGCTATGTGCTAGATCCAAACTGCATCCACCACAAATTTTCAGCTGTAGGAATTAGCACTCACCTGTACAGGGCTTCCTTGCTCTTATGAACAAATACAGTATGCCAAATGGGCTTAAGGATTTAGATTCAGGGATGTAACTACTTTGTAAATAGAGAAAAATCTCTACCAGCTTTGAAAAATACTCTGAGATGTTCCTGTTTCTATTCAAATTCATATGATCTGTAACTGACCTCAGTGAAATCTCTAAGTTATTTATGGAGCAACAGAAAGAATAAAGGAACTGCAGGAATTCTGTGATTGGCTTGTCACTGAACATTGAGTTGTCTGGAGGACTTAGTGTTAAAGAATGAGGGGAAAGACATTCTCAGGTTTTCTATAACGCCACAATATGCCCATCAGTACTTCTCATATTAGGCACTTCTAAGTACCTAATTACATTTAAAAACAATAAGTAATATGACTCAGAGGTGGGATATTTCAATTGAAATAGTGTATAAAAAGTGCTTAGCCCAGAATTGATAGCTGGCACACAGTAAATGTTAGCTATTGCCACTCTTCTTGCTATTTACTTGCTAAAATTCATTAGTACATTCTGAGGCAAATTTTTGCAATTAGTTAAAATATCTCTTTTTGGCAAGAGGTTGATGCTTTTCTACATTTCTTTCCTCTGCTCAAAATAAGTTGAAATCTAAAGCATAAACCTTAATCATCACTGTAACAAAATGTGTCATTAGCAGAATCAATAAACAGACTTTCAAAGATCTGAATTTAATGGTTTACCAAGCTGACACTAGGGAAGAGAATACCTGCAAGGTCCAAATCATGTTTTGCATAATACAACTTAATTTTGTCATTATTTAAAAAGATTTATATTTATGAATTCAGCCATGAAGTTGGAAAATTTCATACTTTCATATATCAGAAATCATTTGAAATTCAGAGAATAATGAAAGGTTGGGATGTTGCCTCTCATCCTTCACAAAGTTCTCATGCCAGAAGAACAAACACATTTACTCCTGCCTGCTGCGCTTACAGCAGAAGGATTGCATAAAGCTGCTCTGGGGAAAATATTTTTTCAGATTCAAAGACTTGAGCTGGCGCTCTGGTCCTCTCTAAATTTAAATCTTTGACTGCATATTTAGTTCCTGATTTGGATGTTAATACTTAACCTGAACAGTGTCTTACCCCAGGACACCAGTGTCTTACTGGTTTCTGACCACAGCACTATTGCAGGACTCTGCACACAATTTCCTGTGTAGACTTGAATCCCTTCTGCTTACTTGCCTTTTAAGTCCTCTGTCAACCCTGGGATGGGACAAACTAAAGATTTCCAGGGCACATAGGCTTGGAATGCATGCTTTGCCTTTTTGAAGAGGAATCTCCTTCCCTGATCAAATGTTTCCTGGTCTCCTTTGTGAAGCTTGGACTCCTACTATGCTATCTGATTCTGGCTAATTTAGGTGACCATGGATCTCCTCAACCCCCAATGGAATGAGTCCTATAATGGATTAAGTCAGGAGCTTATATTTTATTTCTGAAATTTATGCCAGATTTCAGATTCTATCAAATCTTTTCTCACCAGGACTCTCCCTCCCTCACTGTAAACCCTCCCCTAAAAACACTGCTGCTCTTTGCCTCCTTAGCTCCCACTGCTCTCCTCACTCCTCTGAGTGAATGACAAAGTCCAAACTCTTCTGACTTTGACTTACTCAGTCCTTCTGTTTTCATAATTTGTTCTCCAGGCTGATATACTACAAAGAGAAAGTGATGGGCTGAGGCTATAGTTCAGTGGCAAAAGCACTTGCCTGGCATGTGTGAGGCACTGGATTTGATCCTTAGCACCACATAAAAATAAACAAAGGCAGGCATTCTGTCCATCTACAACTATAAAAAAACTTTTAAAAAAGAGTGGGTATGGTATTGTTGCTCTTCCCACTGGGGAGAGGAATTGGGAATGCCACTGAGCAACTCACCCAACAGAAGTCAAGGCTCAGAGAAAGGGAGGGAAGTATTGGTGGGGTCATGGAATTAAACCTGAATTCTAATGATCTAACTTCTGTGCTTTCTCGGGCTCTAAGAGGTGTGTAGGACAGGTCTGCACTTCTTGTTTAGCACATACTTACATTTTCTAAGCTCTTCGTTCTTTACAACTTCTCAGCAAAAATTCTAAGATCATTAATCAGCAACTCGAGTTGGAGCAATCTTTCTCCTGTGACTAGATAGAGCCCAATCAACAATGATAATAAAATAGAATTCCAAGTAGAACTTCTGCCTAGGACATAGTAATGCTGAGCGTCTCTTAAATTAGCAAGAGTCCTTGAGAGTTGGCTATTTCAAGGACTTATTTAGTAGCAACCCAGCTCTCCCCAGAAAGCCTCTAGAAAGGAAGGTTTTAGGAAATGCAAGTCCCTAGTATAAAGAAATGCACACATACCAACCAATAAACTACCCTTTGCTTTTCCAACTCGTTACTCATCCTCAGGGTCTAAATTGATAACATTCTCAGAACCTTTCTTAACATACTAAGAGCTGAGGTTTCTCTTCTATGTCTCTAGAGCACTGCCCTTACAACCTGTGATGTAGTTATTTATACTCTTAGTGATGATAAATTCACTCTCCTGTGTGCCAGACTCTAAACTAGGAACTTAACATAAATCATCTCACTTTTCATAACTGAGTTTGGTTTTCTTTTGGAAAAAATCCAGAATCTCTGCAACTTTTCTAGAACCCAAGACTCTGCCTTTATATGTCTGTTCACAACTTATTGAACACTAGTTATTTTGTGTGAGCTCTAAAAGCCAAATGTATTGGCTTTAATATGCTAACAATGACTTTTTACCAGTTCAGATGCAAGTAAGCGCAATGAATCCTGGTGGGGAGATATCTCCATGGGCAGGAACCTTCTGAATTCAGATTTCCGTAAGAAAGTATAGCTCTCTAAAGCATATAAACTCCAACCTGTGGACCTCCTAATATAGTCTCTCTTAAGAGCTATGTAGTGGCCGGTTAAGACATGGGAAACTCTGGGAACTCTAATTGGTGATTCTAAAGGGAATTCATTTTGTTGAGGGAATTATACTTCAAGGCTGCAAAGTTGTTTTTTTTTTTTTTTTTTGATAGTATTGATAGTTCAAATATGACAGATGAACTTAGTCCTACCCAGGAGATTGGAGTGGGATTTAGAACTGATAGCCTACTTTCATTTTTGACTAATCCAAGCCATTGTGGGGACCATTAACTTTTTATTCTTCAATGTGAAATAAGATTCAGCTTAATGAGGGTGTGAGTGAAAATAAAAAGGTTGATGATGTGGGTTCTTAAAATTCCACGTTGCCATAAGGTGCTACAAAAGCAATGATTGTGGTGGGTTATAGTGTGGAGAAAGCAATGTATGGACAGTCTTGGCGAAGGGTAGAAAGGGCAGAAGAGACGAGTGGCAATAGAGAATAGAAAGGCTTGTGTGGATTTGAAGTTTAATTATGACGTTGCCACTGTAAACCATGTCACTTCTGTGATGCTTCATTCATCGGTTCCATTCACATCTTTTCTAATTAATCATTTATCTCTTAAAGCTGTAATTGTTTATTGTATCTTAGTCAATAGGCTAATCCTAAGGGGTACAAATATGAAAACATGTTCCTAGGCCTGTAGAAGCTGATAATCTAATGAAGATATATAGCAATTTCATAGAGAGCCTCCCATATACTAGATATGGTGCTAAACTTTTATTATAATTATATAATTTTTCCTCACAGAATGAATATTAATGTATCTATTAACATTTATCATTACTAATATTATTGGATTAGTTTTTTTCTGTTTTTGGAATTGAACTCAGGGGCACTCAACCACTGAGCCACATATCCAGCCTTTTTAAAATTTTATTTAGAGACAGGGTCTCACTGAGTTGCTTAGTGTCTCGCTATTGCTAAGGCTGGCTTTGAACTTGCAATCCTCCTGCTGGAGCCTCCCGAGCCACTGGGTTTATAGGCATGCGCCACACTGCCAGGCTGTTGGATTATTTTTAATTGACAAAAAATAAATTTATTATCATTGTTTTCAGAACTATCTTAAGATGAAAATTACAAAGCTTATAATCCTTTTTTGTATGATTAATGTAAAATATTAATGACTAAATAGAAATATAGTTTTACTACTTTTATATTTTATGTAAAAATCTAATAATGGGATTTGAGGATTAAGGAACAGGTATTGTTTGGGTTTTTTATTGGTGACATTAATTATACAGAATGGTGAATTTCATTATGGCTTGTTCATATACCCATAAGAATGCAATCTGATCAACTTCATTCCCCAAGACCTCTCTCCTCTCTTTCCTCTCTCCTCCTGACGCTGTTCCTCTATCCTAATGGTTTTCCTTTTACTTCTATGGCATCACTTGTTTACTTCTGGCTTCCACATATAAGAGGAAACACAAGATACTGTTTTCTCTAACTTATTTCTAAGAATGATGCTCTATTCTTCCACCCAAATGACATAATTTTATTTTTCTTTATGGCTGAATAAAACCCCATTGTGTATATATATATGCACCACATTTTCTTTATCCATTTATTGGTTGATGGGTACTTAGATTATATAACCTGAATGGCACAGCATAAATGTGGGTATGTGTGACATTAATTATGTTGGATAAATACCAAGGAGCATTATGACTAGATCATATGGTCATTCTATTTGTAGCTTTTGGAACAGCCAACATACTGATTTTTATAGTGTTTGTGCTAATTTATATTCCCACCAACAGTGTAGAATCTTTTTTTTCTCTGAATCCTCACCAGCATTTATTGTTGTTTGTGGTTTTGATGATTGCTATTCTGATTGGAGTGAGATGGAATCTCAGCGTTGTTTTGGTTTGCATTTCCCACTGTGGTCCAGTCTCTTTGTGAAGTTACTCTAAGAAGAGATAGAAAAGATAAGGAGCAGTTTCTTAGTGTGTTTATTTTGAATCAATTAATAGTAAAACCTCCTCAGCCCAGGGGTCAGGAATTAATTCAGATAAAATGCTCATAACTAATCTATGAAAATATGGGCAATGATATTATTTTCCCTGCCAGTTGACAACAAGTTCTGAGTATACAGACTCTTTAATTAAAGCCCACTTGAGTGACAGAACTGAGAAGAAAGTGAACAATCTGACAGATTAAAACATGAGACTATTCTTAAATTCATGATAGCAGTAATCTGATGTAGGGAAGACATTTTATACCCAGATGTGTATAAAATGACAAGGTGTGACAGACTGACACAGCAGTTGAATTATTTCCCTTTCTATTTATTTCTTATATTTATTATAATATTTGAGATATTTGCCTGTAATGAAGAATGGGAAAAATTACTGTGACCTACTTGGAAATCATGGTCTAATATCCAGGAAACAGTTTTATAACAAAAGAGCAAAAAATGTTGATAGTAAGCTATCATTGTTAACTTGTAATTAGACAAAAGGAAAAGCAAAGTGGGGTGGCTTCATATGTGCATATTTGTGCAGAAAACAAAACATAACAAAACATAATTAGATTTTTTTATGTAGCAACTGGCAATGAAATGGAAAGGATAGGGGACTGGAATGGTTTGAAAAAGAACAAAGGGCCTACTTTATCCTCAATTGGATGCAGGGTCTCTGGTCTAATTCCTAGGTCTTTGATCCACTTTGAGTTGAGTTTTGTGCATGGTGAGAGATAGGGGTTAAGTTTAATTTTACTGCAAATGGATTTCCAGTTTTCCCAGTACCATTTGTTGAAAAGGTTATCTTTTCTCCAATGAATGTTTTTGGCACCTTTGTCTAGTATGAGATATTTTTATTTATGTGCATTACTGTCTTCTATTTTGTACTATTGGTCTACATGTCTATTTTGGTGCCAGTACCATGCCATTTTTGTTATTATTGCTTCGTAGTAAAGTTTAAGGTCTGGTATTGTGATGCCTCCAGCTTCACTCTTCTTGCTCAGGATAGCTTTGGCTATTCTGGGTCTCTTGTTTTTCCAAATGAATTTCATGATTGCCTTTTCTATTTATATAATAAAGGACTCTGGGATTTTGATTGGGATTGCATTGAATCTGTATAATGCTTTGGGTAGTATGGCCATTTTAATAATATTGATTCTGCCTATCCAGGAACATGGGAGGTCTTTCCATCTTTTAAGATCTTCAATTTCTTAAGTGTCTTGTAATTTTTGTTGTAGAGGTCTTTCACCACTCTTGTTAGATTGATTCCCAAGTATTCTATTTTTTTTTTTTTTTTTTTTGGAGGCTATTGAGAATGGAGTAGTTTTTCTGAATTCTCTTTCAGAGGACTCATTGCTGATGTATAGAAATGCATTTGATTTATGGATATTTATTTTATATCCTGCAACTTTGCTGAATTCATTTATCAGTTCTAGAAGTTTTCTGGTAGAACTTTTTGGATCCTGTAAGTATAGAATCATGTTGTCTACAAATAATGATAGTTTGAGTTCTTTTCTTATTCATATTCCTTTAATTTCCTTTGTCTGATTGCTCTGGCTAGAGTTTCAAGGACTATATTGAATAAGAGTGAGAGAGGGCATCCCTGTCATGTTCGTTTTTAGAGGGAATGCTTCCAATTTTTCTCCACTTAGGATAATCCATCACATTGGATTAGGCCCCGAATTCCTTAACAAGACTCCTATAGCACACGAAATAAAAGCAAGAATCAATAAATGGGATAGACTTAAACTAAAAAGCTTCTCAACAAAAGAAACTATCAATGAGGTGAACAGAGAGCCTACATTCTGGGATCAAATTTTTGCCACATGCACATCAGATAGAGCACTGATCTCCAGGATATATAAAGAACTCAAACTTAACACCAAAAAAACAACCCAATCAATAAATGGGCTAAAGAGCTGAATAGAAACTTCTCAGAAGAAGATATACAATCAATATAAATATGAAGAAATGTTCATCATCTCTAGTGATGAGAGAAATGCAAATCAAAACTACACTCAGATTTCATCTCACATCAGTCAGAATGGCAGCTATCCAAAATACCAGCAACAATAAGTGCTGGCGGGGATGCGGTAAAAAAGGTACACTCAAACATTGCTGGTGGGACTGCAAATTGGTGCAACCAATCTGGAAAGCAGTTTGGAGATTTCTTAAAAAACTTGGAATAGAACCACTATTCGGTCCAGCTATCCCACTCCTTGGCCTATACCCTAAAGATTTAAAAACAGCACACTACAATAAAGCAGTCACCTCAATGTTTATAGCAGCACAATTCACAATTGCAAAACTGGAAGCAACCCAGATGCCCTTCAATAGGTGAATGGATAAAGAAACTGTGGTACATATACACCTTGGAATATTGTTCAACAATAAAAGAATAAAATTATGGCATTTGCAGGCAAATGGATGGAATTGTAGAACATTATGCTTAGTGAAGTAAGCCAATCCCAAAAAACCAAATGCCAAATGTTCTGATTAGTAGATGAGGATACATAAGGGGGGTGGGAATGGGGAACATAGGAGAACTGGAGGAACTCTGGATGCGGCAGGGGGGAGGTGGGGAGAAGGAAAGGGGAGTGGGTATAGTACTGATGGTTGATTGAGATTGTCATCACTACCTTTGGTGCATGTATGAAGACACAAATGGTGTGACTCTATCTGGTTTGCAACCAGAGAAATGGAAAAATTGAGCTCTGTATATGTACTATGACTTGAAACACATTTAAATAAAATAAATTTAAAAAAAAGAACAAAGGGGAGCAATACTGCTATAAGTCTACATCTTAGTATAACACTTCATATGCATATACATATGTGTGAATACCTTTACATGTACACATTAATATCATTTGAAATATAATACAACATATTCAATGAAGTAAATACCCTTAAATGTAAAAAAAGAAAATCAATAAACCAAACCTTTTTTAAAATTGTTAACCTAACCCCACTGAAAAAGGATAGAGTAGAATTATATAGAAATTTCACTGGGTAATATGTTCAAAAGAAATGAACTCAATATGATAGATATACCTATATTTTGATGTTCTGTGCAGCAATATTTACCAAACCAAGAAATAAAAGCAGCCTGTGTCTATTGAGTGATAAAAAATAGTGGTAAATATACACAACGTAATACTATTCATCCATAAAAATCAGTGACTCCTGTCATTTGTGACAACGTGGAGATCATTACACTGGAGATCATTATGTTAAGTGAAATAAGCCAGGCATATAAGGACAAGCACTGCATGATCTTACTCATGTATAGAACCTTAAAAAGTTGATCTCAAAGAAGTTGAGAGTAGAATGGTGGTTACCAGATACTGGAGAGAGTAGTGACAGAGGAATGGGAGAGGTTGATGAATGGGTACTAAGGGTTAAGAGACAGAAGTTCTGGTGTGCGATAGAGTGACTATAGATAACAATGATGTACCATATATTTCAAAAATCTTTAAAACATAATTTTGAAAATTTTCATCATGAAGAAGTGATACATATTTGAGGAGTTAGATATGCTTAAACACTAAACAATATCTACATGTGTCAAGCCATTACATAATCCTATTAATGTAAAATTTTTGTTTTCAAGTATCAGTTAAAATAAATCTTAAGAACTAATAGTTTCAATCATAGTATTTTGAATATATACTGCAAGAATACAGACAAGAGTTTTAATATAAAATATTGATCTCTAGTCAGTTTACTTGAAGCTATTGTGAATGGAATTATTTTTATATCAACAAATGTACTACATCCTTCATCATTCTGTTTCATAAAGACAATGTCTTTAAGCTTCTATTTCATATCATGTCTCTACAACACTGAATAATTATGCAAATTGCATAATTTCTTATATTGGTATGGTTAATTCTGCAACTGCATTCTATGTGCTCTATAATTGAGCAAATGGGAGAAGACATGGTGAAAAATGGAATTTTTCTCAGTGATGGAGGATGAGATCAAAAATAGTAATGAGTGTTAGAATAAAACATTTGGTTTGGGACTAGAATTGGAAATGTCAGTATGAATAACTGGTTTTATATAAATCACAATTTTTCATTTAATTATACACACATGTTCATCTGTAAACATATGTGTATATATGTATATACACTTTTTTCCTTATCTCTATCCTCTAGGAGTTCCCAGAAGCAGTGATACTATAATAGCAATAATCTCAAATAATTCCAAAACCTTGGTATCAAATGGAACTGTGCTCCCTGGAGAAATTGTTAATCTCAGGGCTAGAATGAAGAAAGTGAAAGATGAGTCTGCCATATATTTTGTGTGGAAAATAACTTTCTAGTTATCAAAGACTATTGACATGCCAACTAGAGGGGGGACCTAATACATAAATGTAAAATCATTTGAACATTGTGAAAATAACATTCTAAACCATTGAAAAAATAGAATTAAATCCATACAGAAATAGTGTATACAAGTGAATAAATAGGGGAAAATTAGTATTTCTCTTTTTTCAAGTAATAACTGGTAAATATAGATCATATGGTGGAACTGAAAAAAAAATTTGGAAATTATCATTTTAATAATTGATCCAGGGAATAATCTTCAATTAATACTAAAACTACAGCCGGGCACAGTGGTGCAAGCCTGTAATCCCAGCACTTAGGGAGGCTGAGACAGGAGAATTGAGTTCAAAGCCAGCCTCAGCAATGGTGAGGCACTAAGCAATTCAGTGAGACCCTGTTTCTACATAAAACACAAAATAGGACTGGTGATGTGGCTCAGTGGTAGAGTGCCCCTGAGTTCAATCTCCAGTAACAACAAAAATACTAAAATTACCAATTAATTGTAATAAGGAGTAAAATATAGTCTCAAAAGTTTTCCCTATATAGCACTTTTAAATTATATAACAGCAAAGTGGCAGAAGTAGTAATTTCAAGGAAGATATCTGGCAGAACATCTTACTGATGTTTTGCAGTTTAATACCAATAGTAATGGGATAAGTCACCATCATCTGATCTTGATATGAATTATTGAGAAAGACCCAGCACCATTTTTATGGTAGGTCTGGCACAATCTACACACAAGGTAACATTTTCTATACTCTAATTGTCAGATTCTACAAAATATATTGTTTTTAACCATAAAAATCAAGGTCATGAATTTCACGGAAAGATTAAAGAATTGTTGAAGATTAATATATAATAAAGAGACATGGCACTGAAGTACAGGTTGTGATCCCAGGATTTCCTTTATTTAGAGGACACCATTCAGTTAATGGTCAATGAAATTGAATGAGTCTATTGGTTAGATATTCATAAAATAACAACATAATTCTCTGATTCTAAAAATTATGCTGTCTTAGGAAATAGAGTTAAGAGTAAAATGGCATCATGTCTTTACTCAAAGTTAGAAAGCAAATATTTGTATATATTATACATAGGTATTACACATGAGTATATGTACATGCATATATATGTATTTTTTATATATATGTATAAGGGCTCTACAGAGAAATGGAAGCAAGAGGATGTATGTATGTGCATAAATACACAGAAGGAAAGATATTTTGAGGAATTGGCTTATGTGTTTGTAGAGACAAAATGAATTCAACATCTGATGACATGAATCAAAATTTGACCCTATAAACATACATTTTAGAAACTTGGAGAATGTAGTAGTTTTAGTTAATTGGCAGTCTACTGACAGTTCTTTTTGCTTATGGAAGGTCAGTATTCTATCAAGGCCGTCAAGTGATTGTATGAGTTGTAGGCAATTATGAAGGGTAATCTGCTTACTCAGAGTCCCATCAATTTAGATGTAAATCTCATTAAAAAAGGTCAATGCTGAGATGTCATTTTCATCAAACATTCTGAATATTGTTTGACTAAATATTTGTGTATAATGGGTTAGACAATTTGATATAATATGTATATCTATAGATACAGAAATATAATTTCATATGCTTGTGTTTATATGTTCATATATTTATATGTGTATATTTATATAGTATATATGTGGAGATATTTATATGTGAATCTGTTATACATACTCAAATATATATTACCTGGTTTAAATATTTATATTTTTTATATTATAGCAATATAAATTTCATTGATTACCTAAAGCAGCAAACTTAAAGAAAAATATTTACAAGTTAACAATACAGAAAGGGCATTATGGAGAAAATTTTAAACTCTTACAGGACATAAAATATGATTTGAATAAACAAAGATATTCTCATGCCCATGCTCATATGTAGGATGACATAGCATAGAACAAATGTCAGTATTATTCCAAATACACATATGCAATAAAATATTGCAAATGAACTATTGCTGAACATTTGATTGAAGAATTATGTACAAAGACTGAGCCTTAAAATTTACATTTTATTGCAGGGAACTGGGGAGACTGCAAAGCTGCAGACTGCTTTGTTCTTGCACAGCACATCTTTTATAAGGCAGTATGTTGTTAAATCTTAACTATGGCATAACATAATGAAAACAACTAGTTTGCTAGTGCTAGAGAAACATTTTCCCCAATGACAGAATATGTTCTCATAAAATGCCAGAGAACATACACCTAAAGTACGTAACACGTAGTACAGTTGAAGCCTTATTTTTTTTTGGGGGGGGGGGGCGGGAAACCAGAGATTGAACTCAGGGCCACTTGATCACCAACCAACATCCTCAGCCCTATTTTGCATTTTTATTCAGAAACAGGGTCTCACCGAGTTGCTTAGAATCTTTTGCTGAGGCTAGCTTTGAACTCATGATCCTCCTGCCTCAGCCTCCTGAGCCTCTGGGATTACAGGCGTGTGCCACCACACCTAAAGAGCCTTATTTTTTTCCTTAAATAGGGTCATCATGCCCCATAAGAATTACCAAGTGTGAGGAGTTATTACTTTTCTGCCATGTGCACCATTCCAGCCTCCTTGGCTTCTGCTAATAAACAGGAACTCGGCATGCAGGTTCTTCAGAGTGCACTTTCCGTGACCTCAGAAGATCAGATGCCAACAATAAAAATTTAATTCACTCTAAATATGTTTAATGTCTCTTAAATAATGCTAAATTGTTTTATCAATATAGTGATTTAACTTGCATAAGTACCAGTTTTCTTTTTTCTCAATATAATCTATAATTTCCAGAGAATTTGTTCATTCAACATGTTGCTATTTTTCAGAGTATGAATCAAAATCAATTTACCCATCTGTGCCTAAAATACCTGATAGCTAAAATACCTCCAACTTCCTATTAATAGAAACAATTCAAGATTTGTATCTTTATACCCAACTTGCATGGAAACCTGAGAAGGAATTTCTCTAGCATAAACATCCAGGGGAGAAAATACATGTTCTTAGTAAAACTAAAATGAAGATTCATGTTGTGCTAAGCCAACTTTGAATAGAACAAAGAGGGAACATACCCTGTAAATGTTAAACCATGTACAAAGTGATTGTCCCCAAAATAATAAAACACATATATATGGGACTCAATAGAAAATTCAGACCATGTATGTGTGTGTATGTATATGCATATTTTTTCATTTTATATAATGAGCTGAGACATATGAGACATTGTTGCAGGGGTTGCAGTCTGTCCCAAGCCAGCAGGTCGAAGGGGCACCCCCACATTCACCTAGCCGTGGAAGTTGGGAAGAGTTGGAGCTGATTAGCTGTCCGTTCCCAGCCCTCCGCCTCGGCGGGACAATCAGACACGCTAGGGAGTCCAGTCAGAGCAGGCACCCGTTTATTTGTGGAACAAGCATTCAACTTATAGGGCCATTTGGCCAATCAGACAATGCACATAGGCAACAGCTGTTGTTGTGGCAAGGCACGTAAGCCCCCTGAATTCTGTCCACGAGCTGCACCTTTGCGGAACCAACAGTAAACCCATTACATAGTTTCTCCTTCCTTTGTGCCTTTCCCATTTACACACAATAGCTAGTCATAAGGGCATAGCATAGAGCTAGCTCCCCACATATTGTGGTAGTTACATGCTGCCCAAGTAAAACAATGGAGAAAGGAAAGATTAAACTGGAATGTTGCTAGGAACAATGGTTTAGTAAAAGATAAGTAAAATTGAATATCTCCAGTGGACTATGTAACATTTAACCTCAAACTGCAAACATTGTTACCAATAGCAATAGAATAAAATGTTGAATATTTTTGCAATATAAAAATATGTTGCTGTGAAAGAACATCTACAAACAATAACAAGAGGTAACATTTTATTTTTTTTATTTTTTAAAGTTTTTTGTCACTAAATAGTAAATATAGTAAGAAGATAGGGCTTGCCACATAGTAGGTAGTAAATAAATCTACGTTTGTGAGTTTATTAATTTATTGATTTAATTAGGTATATATTACAGCAGAATACATTTTGATTCATTTTAAACAAATGCCCCACAACTTTTCATTTCTCTGGTTGTACACAATGTAGCATTGCACCATATGTGCAGTCAAACATGTCATCTCATTCCAACCATATTTCCTGCCCCCATTATCCCTCCTCTCTATCCCCTTTGCCCAATCCAAGTTCTTCCCATGCCTCACTCACTATTATTGATCAGCATCCCACTTATTAGAACATTTGACCTTTGGGGATTTAGCAAGATATTCTCCAACTCCATCTATTTACCAGCAAATGCCACAATTTTATTCTCTTTTATTCATGAGTAATATTCCATTGTGTATATGTACCACAGTTTCTTTATCCATTCATCTGTTGAAGGGCATCTAGGTTGGTTCCACAGTTTAGCAACTGTGAATTGTGCTGCTATAAACATTGAAGTGGCTGTGTCACTGTAGTATGCTGCTTTTAAGTCCTTTAGGTGTAGACCAAGGAGTGGGATAGCTGGGTCAAATGGTAGTTCCATTCCAAGTTTTCTAAGGAATCTCCATACTGCTTTCCAGATTGGTTGTACCAATTTGCAGTCCCACCAGCAATGTATGAGTGTGACTTTTCCCTCACATCCTTACAATACTTGTTGTTTTCTTGATAATTGCCATTCTGACTGGCATGAGATAAAATCTGAGAGTAATTTTGATTTGCATTTCTCTAATTGCTAGAGATGTTGAAAATTTTTTCATGTATTTGTTGATTGTGTATCTTGTGAAAAATGTCTATTCAGTTACTTAGCCCATTTACTGATTGGTTTGTTTTTTTTGTTAAGTTTTTTTCATTTCTTTATATATCCTGGAGATTAATGCTGTATGATTTGCATGTGAAAAATATTTTCTCCCATTTTGTATGATCTCTCTTTACATAATTATTTCCTGTGCTGAGATTTTGAATTGAATCCACCCCATTCTTGATTTTATTTTTTGCACTTTAGAAGTCTTGTTAAGGAAGTCAGGGCCTACTCTGGCATGACAAAGATTTGGACGTACTTTTTCTTCTGTTAGGTGCAGGGTCTCTGTTCTAATTCCTAGGTTCTTGATCCACTTTGAGTTGAATTTTGTGCATGGTGAGAAATAGGCATTTAGTTTCATTTTGCTTCATATGGATTTCCGGTTTTCCCAGCACCATTTTCTAAAGAAGTTATCTTTTCTTCATTGCATATTTTTGGTGCCTTTGTCTACTATGAGATAACTGTATGTTTGTCTGTGTCTTTTTTGTACAATTTGTCTACATGTCTATTTTGGTGCTAATACCATGCTTTTTTCTTTAACTTTTTTAAATTTTTTTTTTTTGTTAATTTTGTAGTATACTTTGAAGTCTGATATTATGATGCCTCTTGCTTCACTCTACTAAGGATTGCTTTGGATATTCTGGATCTCATATTTTTACAAATGGATATCGTGATTGCTTTTCTTATTTCCATAAGAAATGGCATTTGGATTTTAAATGGAATTGCTTCAAATCTGTATAGCACTTTGGGTAGTATGGCCATTCTAATTTTGCCTATCCAAGAGCATGGGAGATCTTTCCATCTTCAAAGGTTGTCTTTAATTTCTGTCTTTAGAGTTCCTATAGTTTTCATTGTGGAGGTAAAAGGTAGTATTTTAATAAATACACAAATAATAAAAATTTCAATTCAATAGAAAACTAAACAAACACAAAAAATTCAAAAAAGTTATTTGTAATATAAAACTTTCAGAGGAAACTAAACAAACAGATGGAAAATTCAAAAAGTTATTCGATAATATAAACTTAACACAATTCCTGCTTTTATAAAAAAATTTATATAATGAAAATGTTCTATACCTGCCTTGTCCCACCTAGTAGCAACTATTTACATATGGCTCTTGGACACCGAACATGAGGCCAATGAATGTGAAGAGCTAAATTTTTGATTTCATTTTTTAAAAGTAATTTGAATCAACAGTTAAATGGCCACAAATGACAGTAGCTACTGTTTATAATAAGGCAAATCAATAATAATCATGGAAAACTATAAGAAAAGTAAATTAATCAATTTAAGGGAAGAAAGGTCATGAAAGACCAAGTCAAGAACTGAAGCCTGAATGGCTAATGGATATGAGAGGAAGGCTCCAAAATTACTGTGAATCGGAAAACACAATTAAGGGAACATGCTATAGAGTATATGGATAAAAACTTTAGAAAGCAGAACACTCTTGCTCTGCAATTGAAAGCAGAAAATGATCTATAGTATTTAGTAAAATTAAGTGGATAAAAGTCTTATGACAGAGTTATTTTCTCCCCTGGGTGTTTATGCTAAAGAAATTCCTCAGGTTTACATGCAAGTAGGATATAAAGATATTACTCTTGAAATGCTTAATAGGAAGTTTTAGCTATCAGGTATTTTAGGCACAGATGGGTGAATTGATTTTGAGTCATACTCTGAAAAATAGCAACATGTTGAATGAACAAATTTTCTCTGGAAATTTATTATAGATTATATTGGGAAAAAAGAAAACTTGTACTTATGCAAGTTAAATCACTATATTGATAAAACAATTTAGCATTATTTAAGAGAAATTAAACATATATAGAGTGAATGATAATGACAAAACTATAATGAAGAACTGATTTAGGAAGAAAAATTAAAATCAATAGATTCTAGATTATTTTAAGCTGAGGCATTGTTAGCTCAACCTTGCATATACGTGTTCAAGAGGTCATAGAATATTTATTGTAATGTTAATAGACAAATTCACAATTTAGTACAATTTAAGCTTTATTAAGACAAAATTGTAAGCTTGCCTACTTTCTCTTTTGTCCTGAGTGGATGCCAGTAATCTACGGAACTGCTTCAGTTTTTCTTTGTCCAGGGAACTAATACAAAAGTAACATTCCTATTTCTTTCTAGAAATATGTATGATGCAAATATGTACATAAACATAAATGCAAGATGAGACAGAATGTGAAATATGATTCTTTTCAGATGTAATTTCTGTTTAAAAAATAAATGTATTTTTATATATGTGAATGCCAGTTACTATCTGCATCTATCCATCTTGTAAGAAATAAATTTGACACTAGAATCCACAAAAATGTGTGTATGTAAATGCCTGTCTGATCAGAAGAATTCACACAAACATGATTATCTTTAATCATCTACAGAATTTAGCTGAAAGATCCCTTAAAGTACAGAAATTCATTTTTTCTTTCTTTTTAATAACTATTGAATGTTTCTAAATATAGTGAACGTGTGGAATTTTCAATTGCAATATTATATTTTAAAATAATGCACACCTGAAATTTAATGAAAATAATATCCTTTTCAATAATAAAAATAAATCATAGTAGTATAATGGACATTTTATGAAACTTTCAATGATATTTAAAAACCTATAAAAATTTTTAAAAAAACCAAATTCATGCTAACCTACTATGACATGTAATTTATGTGGGTTTTCCACAAAAACCCTTCAGATTTATGACTGTTGTTTAGTAGGTTTGTATGGAGCTGGTGTGTTGGGTCCTCAATCTGCTTGTGGCTGATTTCACCTCCTGATTCCTTAGAGTGTAAACAATGGGGTTTAGTTAGGGCATAATAACTGAATAAAACACAAAGAAATTTATCCACTGAAACACTGCTAAATGGCCAAGTGTAAATGAAGGTAAAGGGCCTAAAGAACAGAGTGACCACAGTGATGTGAGCAGACAGAGTGGACAGAGCTCTGCAGAGTCCACCTGAGAATCCATGTCGCACAGTCACCAGAATGACAGTGTAGGAAATGAGCAAGAGTGTGAAGCAGATGAAGGACAGGAGGCCACTGTCAGCAATCACCAGCAACTCCAGAACATAGGTTTCAGTGCAGGCAAGCTTTATCACCAGGGGAAGGTCACAGAATATATCGTCCACTACGTTGGGGCCGCAGAAGGGCAGAGTGACAGTGAAGACCATCTGGCTCATGGTGTGCACAAAGCCAACAGCCCAGGACAGCAGCAGAGAGCCCACCACCCTGTGGCTCATGATGGCTGTGTAGTGCAGAGGCTTGCAGATGGCAATGTACCAATCAACAGCCATAACTATGAGAAGGGTCATCTCACTGCCCCCCAAGAAGTGAAGGAAGAACATCTGAGCCATACAGCCCCACAAGGAAATAGTTTTCTTCTCCCTGAGGAAATCTGCAACCATTTTAGGCTCATAATTGTGGAAATGAACATATCCAGAGAGATTTCCAAGGGGGAAGTATATTGGTGTGGAATGAAAGTGAGGGTTACAGATCACAATGAGAAGCTTTCCTGTTATGATTATGTCATAGACCAGCAAAAATATGAAAAAGAAGAAAATTTTAAGTTCTCAAATGCTGGTGAGTCCTAGGAAAACATACTCATAATGTTAAATCCTTATGTGTGTGCAGCTGCCTAATTTGGCAGGTCAGATTCAATAGACAACAAAGACACTTTATAGAAGATGCCTTTTAGTAGTAATATGGAAGCAAGAGCAAAAGCAAAAGTGATAGGCAAGAAAGAGAAGAAAATACATCACCAGATTGGGGGAAATGACACTACCTAAAGTCATGTGCCTGTGGAGTTCTGGGGCAGCTTTTCAGGTTCTGACAGAAGTCATGGGCATACCGTCCTCTCCATGAGTGAGACTCCCCAGTGTTCAGACAAAGACAACAATTTAAATCTTGGATGTTTAGTTTTTCTTTCAAATGATGTATTTACACAATGTGTCTATATTGGGAAAGATTAAATATTTTTAGAAATGTGTTTTATTTACTTAGATGCAGCTAAACTAAATCTTGGTGAGAATAAAGATCTTCCTAACTAAAGCTGGAATTAAAAATCCAACAGAAAATTTAAATCTTAAGTAGTATTGATATAGGTATATGATTCTTATTAGAGGTCTGTTGCTCTTCTCTAGAATTTTTCTTTTTTAGAATCCTAGTTTTCATAACTGACATCCTATTCCTATAATAGTGACAGGTAAAATACCAACCAGGCAGAGGCTTCTCTGCCACAGATGGCACAGACAGCCTGCAATGATGGGCCCCACAGTCACAGATGCCAACAAGTGCTTAGACAGCACTGCTCCACAGAAGTCCAAGTGGAAGAGAACAGACACCCTAGATTGACAATGATGGGCAGTAGGAGCTCAGAAGCAGGCAGGCCATCAGACTACCTACCCCGTCTCAGGGACAATATTTGTGATCTGCATCAACCAGAGGTTAATGCATGATGGACAAGCCACAGAGAACCTGCTATCACAGGTCCTGCACTTGCAGACAGCCAACAGGCTCTATGTAAGGAATATTATAGTAATACTTCTCAATATGACTACCATCACCTAAAAGCTCAATTCTCTTCATAGGATTTATGTCACAAATAATTGCTCATTAACAATAGAATGTATGATAAATTGCTTTGATATTTCAGATCTTTCACAATTCTTGTCCTTACCTTTCTGTCTTCATCAGAAAGATAAGGACACCATCCCTCAACATATGTTATACTTCAAACCTACTGGTCATTTTGTTTACTTAATACGTCAGAATATTTTATACTTTCTTACCTTCCTACACATAATTCTCTGCACAAAATTTTCTTCTGAATTCTCTGTATAGCAATTGTATAATTATTAAAATCACAATTTCTTATGGGACAGGTGGTCATTGTTATGAGAAGTTTGCAAACTTTACAGAACACATTGACTCACAGCAAATCCATATCTCATTTGGCATGGATTATGCAGGGAAAGTCTCCAATGATAGGACTTTGAGCACTCTGAGGACAAGTTCTGTATAGACTAAAGATTTGAGACTTGATGAATTCAATAATTATTTCAAGACCACCTTTTAGTTCCTTGTGAACTACTTGTGAATCATTTTTCTTATTTCTGGAAATATATATATTATGTCCTTATGCTGCCAGAAAACAAATGTGGAGTTTTAACAGCTAAATTTTTTCTCTTATCAGAGGAATTCAGAAAGGAGAATTCCATTCAACCAGAGTATTTAATGGACATTAGAGAATTGGGGGAAGATTTACTTATTAAATTCACTAAAAGTAACATTAAATTAGGGGAAGATGTGTATGATAAACACAATCCATGCTATAAAATGGCAGGGCAGTGATTCTACATGTACTATGAACTTATGTCAAATTACAAAGTAGAATAATTAACTATCATAATTGAGAGTAAGCTGAATGAATCTATTGAAAATTGCTAAGAAACATTTTTATAATTTACATCCATTACTATTAACACTGAACTTGACAATCAAAAAAGTGCCTTTATATAATAGAGATGATCTGACTTCCTCATGTTTAGTGAAATATTTAAAAAGAAAATAAAAATGAATAACTATAATTTTCCTTGTAATATTGTCATGTGATAGTGGAGGGCTTTAAAATCTACACTACAGGTAATAAGTGATTTGAAAGACAGATTCTGAAAAAACCAAATGGAAATCCTTGAAAAGACTCAAAAATCAAATTGAAAATTTGATGGAAATATTCACCAATAGACCACTTTTCATACAGATTCTCAGGCCTTGAAGATGAAGTATATGATCTTGAGTATAAAGTCAATGTTTTTAAGAGATCATGATATTATTCAAAAAATCTAGGATAACGTTAAGAGGAAAAATCTAATTATTGGCATAGAAAAAGGCTCAAAATACAAACAAAAGGAATGTATGATCATTTCAAGGAAGTAATATCAAAAATTTTCAAATCTTAGGAATTTGAAAAAATCCAAATAAAGGTGCATACAGAACACCAAATGAGTAATATCAAAACAATTCTCTCCAAAACACTAATGAAAAACACCTAATATACACAACCATAGAATTTTTTTTAAAAAGTTGCAAGAGAAATTGGGAAAGTCATATTTAGAGGAAACCAAATCCAGATTTCAAATGAATTCTCAACTGGGACCCTTAAAGAAAGCTTAGAATAAAGTATAGCAAGTCCTAAAGAGAATAAATACCTGAAAAATTAAAACAGTTTATGATAAAAGTAAAAAGAATTTACGGCAAGAAAGCCTGCTCTACAGAACATTCTCAGAAAAGTACTCCATGAGGAGGAAATGGAAAGCAGTAATTAAAATCAGTAAAAACTACACTCATGAACATCCTTAAGTCCCTGCAGACTTGTTACACCAGAGGTAAGGTATTTGTAACTTGCAGAGACACTACAAGATTATAGAGTAGGAACTGGTAATACCTCAGATCAGCATTGCTAGAGAGGAAGACATATGAACAACATGAGAAAACAATGCCCCAAACCAATGTGCTACAATAGTAGAATACATTGATAGCACAGTAGATAAAATGTCAGAGGAGTTCAGAACATATATAATTAAAATATTCTGTGAAGCACAGAATAATAGCAAATGCAGGCAACAATTGATCACTCCAACAAAGATTAGAGAGCAAATACAGGGAGCAAAAGATTACTTCAAGAAAGAGAAACTTTGAAAAAGAACAAGCAGAAATTCTTAAACAATAAACCAAATAAAAATAATATAAAGCATCACCAACAGACTAGAGAACTTGGAAGACAACCTCAGGCAACAAAGACAAAATATATAATCTTGAAAATAAAGTTGACCGCACAATGAAGATGGTAAGAAATTATAAACAGAAAATCCAGGAACTATGGGATAACATGAAAAGGCCAAATCTAAGAATTACTGGAATAGAGGAAGGCACAGATGTACAAGTCAAAGGAATTCACAATCTCTTCAATGAAATATCAGAAAATTTCTCAAAGATGAAGAATGAATTGGGAAATCAAATACAAGAAGCTTACAGGACAACAAATGTATGAAACTACAACAGATCCATACCAAGGCACATTATAATGAAAATGCCTAACATACACAAGGATAGAATTTAAAAGCTGCAAGAAAGTAGGAGCAGATTACATACAGGGAGAAAACAATTTGGATTTCAGCAGATTTCCCAACCCAGACCCTCAAATCCAGGAGATCCTGAAACAACATATACCAAGCTTCGAAAGAAAATGGGTGCCACTCAATCTTATATCCAGCAAAATTCAGTTTCATATTTGATGATGAAATAAAAACCTTCCATGATAAACCAAAGTTAAAAAAATTACAGCAAGAAAGCCTGCACTAGAGTGCATTCTTGCCAAAATATTCCATAAGGAGAAAATGAAAAACAAAACTGGCAAAGGGAGGAACTACACCAAAGGAAAAGCCAACCAAAGGAGAAACCAATTCAAGTTAAAAACCAAAAATAAACTAAGCTGATCAAAAATACAAGCCTTATTTCAATAATAACTGAACATTAATGGCTTAAACTCAATTAAAAGACAAACTGGCAGATTGAATTTTAAAAAGACGCAAATTGTGGAATTCACATGATGTTGGCTCAAGGCTATGCCTAAAATGGAGAAAAAGACTGTTAGGAACATCAGTTGAAGATAATTGATTATTGTGCTATCCAATGAATTTCTTATCCTTATTCCTCTATAACTGTATAAGTAAGGCAATTTTCTTTTAAATTTTTTTTTTAGTTTTCTGTAATTTGGATATGAGATGACTAGGTATTACTTTATTCACCTTGTTTGATACTTATCCTACTAGGTATTCTCTCAAAATCTGTGCTTTTTATCTCAGTTTTTGAAAAAATTTCAGATAGTTTTACTTCAAATACTTTTTCTGCTCTATTTTTCTTCTTTTTGTATTCTAATTATGCATGCTTTATTCTTTGATATTGTTCTTGTGTTGCTTTTCTTTCCTTTGTATTTTTGTTTGGTAAATCTTATCAAGATCATGTTTCTTTTTCCTTGGCTATAATTTAATAAATAGCATCAAAAGGCATTCTTTCTATCTCAGCATGTTTGATTTCTAGAATTTTGTTTTCATTCCTAAAGTTTCCATTATCCCTAATATAATTTATAAGTTATGGCATGTTGTATATTTTTCTCATTAGAGAATTTAACATTAATTATAATTGCTTTATATTTCTAACTTGGCAATTCAAACATGCATAATATGTTTGAGTCTGATTTTTATCTTTAGACTACATTTTAGGATGTCTTCTGGCCTGTCTTGTAATTTTTTGTTGAAAGTCAGGTATGTTTTATTGAATAATAAAAAATGTAATTAGGCCACCGATAGGAGTATTTATTTTATCTGGTGAGGACTTGTCTGGTGTTTAATGCTTGTTTGCAGCTAAAGGTACCAGAGGCTTCAAGTTTTTATCCTGTACTTTTTTTATCTCACTGAGTTTCCTTAAACACTATATCAGGGAGAAAGAATCTGTGTATTACAACTCTTTCAGCTGTAATTGATTGATATTATACCAGATTCTTGCTGTTGTGCAGGTCAGATATGGGACAAAGAAGTTTTTTTCTAATCTTATTCAATCTTTAAGTGAGTCTATGTCTGAGGACTATGACTTTCAAGAGTGTTTCATCAACATGTACCACCCCCACTGGCACCCTTACTCCCGTCTCTGACAGCAATATTCCCAATATTTTTCTTTGAAACTTTATCTTTAATGGGCTTCATTTTTAATTCACAACCTAATCCTTTCAGAGACATGAGGTCTTTTTGGAATCTTTAGTGGGAAACTGGTAGGGTATCTGGAAGGAAAACTGGAACTGTGAGGGTTTTCCTAAGTCTACAGGACCACAATGTTTCCTTAACCTTAAATTAGCCCATATTCTGTCTCCAGCCATTCTTATATATACCAGTTGACAGCTCTAGCAGTATATTTTTGGGTTCAAAAAATGTAATTTGATTTTCAGACATTTTTGTTACTGTCAAGGATAAGATTGACTTTTGATTACTTAACATCAGAAATGAAGTATAAAGTCAGTTTCTTAATTTTAAAGCAATGTTTAAAAACTTGTTTAATTTTATTCATTGTTTTCATTTATATACTTTTTCCTTCTCTGATTTTCTTTCCATTTTATTTGGGAAATGCTTTTGTTGAATACAGAAAACCAATGTGATTAATTCTATTTCATGTTTTTAATCTTATTCCTAATCTTCTGTAGGCTTTTTAATTTCTTCATATATAATAATTTACATAATTATATATTGAGTAGTTTTATATATTGAATAGTTTATAATTTATCAGATCTATATTGTTTCTACTCATTCTTAAGCAATATACATAGATTGTATTGGATAATATAAATTTAAAAAAACACATTGAGGTACAACTTTACACAACTAGAATTATTCAATCAAAAGTCAGATGATTATAAGTGTTGAGAGGGATGTGGAGGAATCTAGATGCTTATCTATTTTGGGGGGCACATAAAATGGTGCAGCCTCATTAGAAAACATGCTGGAAGTTTCTCAAGTGGTTAAGCATATTTACCACATGACCCAGACATTAAACTCCTAGGTAGGTGTATAGTCCCCAAATAAAATTATATTCACACAAAAACTTGTACACACACAAGAACTACACTAAAGGAAAAACCAATCAAAAAAGAAACTAAGTCAAGTAAAAAAACAAGCCAAAGTGACTGGGAATACAAACCATATTTCAATAAAACCATGAATGTTAATGGCCTAAATTCATCTAAAAGAAGTAGACTGAAAGATTGGATTAAAAACAAGGGCCCCACCATACACTGCCTTCAAGATACTCATCTTATTGGAAAAGACATCCACAGACTGAAGGTGAAAGGATGGCAAAAACGTACCACTCACATGGACCACATAAACAAGCAAGGGTTCCATTCTCATCAAATAAAGTGGACTTCAGTCCAAAGTTATTCAGAAGGAATAAAGGAGGACAGTTCATATTGCTTAAGAGAATTATACATCAATAAGACATAACAATCAAATATTTTTGCTTCAAACAATAGAGCATCTATGCACATAAAACAAACTCTTCTCAATTTCAAGAATCAAATAGACCACAACACAATAATATTGGGTGACTCTAACGTACTTCTCTCACCACTGGATAGAACTTCCAAACAAGAAAAAAATGAGCAAAGGAACTATAGAACTCAATAATGCAATCAATTGTGACTTAACAGACATATAGAATATTTCATCTATCAACAAGTGAATACACTTTTTTCTCAGTAGCACATGGATCCTTCTCTAGAATAGACTGTATATTATGCCAACACCCAACTCTTAGCAAATATAAGAAAAATAAAGATAATACCCTGCATTCTATCAGACCATAATGGAATGCAATTAGAAGTCAATGATAAAATGAAAAATAGAAGCTACTCTAACACTGGGAGACTAATACACTATTTAATGATGCATGATAACAAGACATCAGGGAGGAGATAAAAAATTCTTAGAAGTAAATATGAATTTTTAGACAGCATACCAAAATCTCTGGGAAACTAAGGGCAGTGCTAAGAGGAAAGTTCACCGCACTGAGCTCACTCATTAAAAGAAGAAAAGCCAACAAATAAATGATCCGACACTACATCTCAAAGTCCTAGGAAAAGAACAAACCAACATCAAAAGTAGAAGACACAAGAAAAACCAGGGCTGAAATCAATGAAATTGAGACAAAAACAATTTAAAAAAATGACAAGACAAAAATCTAGTTCTTTGAACAAATAAAATTGACAAACCCTTAGCCACTTTAATGAAAAGGCAAGAGAAAACTCAAATTACTAAAATTTCTGATCAAAAAGGAAATATTATGACAAATAACACTAATACATAATACAATTTGAAACTATGAATTTATACTTCAATAAAATAGAAAATATAAAGACAATGACAAATTTCTAGAGAAATATGAGCTCCCAAACTGAATCAGTAGTACATACACAATTTAAGCAGATCAATTTTGAGCAAGGAAATAGAAGATACCATCAAAATTCTACCAACCAAGAAAAGCCCAGAATCAGACAGATTCTCAGCCAAGTTCTACAAGGCCCTCAAAGAAGAATTAATACCAACACTCCTCAAATTACTCCATAAAATAGAAAAGGAGGGAACACTTCCAAACTCATTCTATGAGGCTAGTATCACCCTGATACCTCAGTCAGTCAAATATATACCAAGGTAAGAAAACTTCAGAATAATATCTCTAATGAAAATAGATGCAAAATTGTCAATAAAATTCTGGCAAATCACATACAAAAATATAAAATGGAGTGAACCATGATCAAGTGGGGTTCATTCCAGGGATGCAAAGTTGGCTCAACACAAATCAATACATGTAATTCATCACATCAGTAGACTTACAGACAAAAATCATATGATCATCTCAATAGATGCACAAAAGCAGTTGATAAAACAACACATTTTCATGTTCAGAACACTAGAAAAACTAGGGATAGTAGGAAGTTTCCTTCATATTGCAAAAGCTAAATATGCTAAGCCCAAGGCCAATATTATTCTAAATGGAGAAAAATTAGAGGTATCCCCTTTAAGAAATGAAACAAGACAGGGATACTCCCTTTCACCATTCCTATTCTACATGGTCTTTGAAACTCTAGTAAGAGCAATTATACAAACAAAAAAAATATGAATAGGAAAACTCAAACTCTCCCTGATAAGTGGATGCTGATTCGTAATGGAGGTGGGGCTATAGGGAGAATGGAGGAAATTTGGACAAAGGGGAGGGAAGGAAGTGGTGGGAGCATGGGGGCAGGAACAATGGTGGAATGAGATGAACATAATTACCCTAGATACATATGACTGCACATGTGTTGAGACTCTATCATGTACAACCAGAGAAATGAAAAGCTGTGCTCCATTTTTGTACAATGAATTTAAATGTATTCTGCTATCATGTATAAATAGAACAATTTTTTTTTAAAGTGTTCAGCTGAATTGCCATCTGAGGTGCTGATATGTGGATGCTAACCCATCTGTCTTCAACAGAAGAGTACTACCTTTGGGTCAAATGTGGGCCACAGCCTTTTTGGTAAATACAAGTTTTATTGGTAAAAAAAAAAAGCAAGAATAGGTGCTAGCTGAAATTGCTAAATCCAGCAAAACAATACTTCAGACTTAAGATGAAATAAAAACCTTCCAAAATAAGCAGAAACTAAAATAATTCATAACCATAAGCCTGTCTACAAGAAAACATAGTGGAATATTTCATGCAAAATAAATGAAAATGAAAATAAAAACCAGCTGAGGGATGAATTGTAATAGAATAGTCAGAGAATCAAGTCTGAACTAAGCATTATAAATAAAATTACTGGAAATAAAAAACATATCCCTATAATATGAAGTATATATTTTCTAAACCCTCCAATCAAAAGCTGTAGATTGGATTAAAACGCAAGACCCAAACATGTTTTTTACAAGACATTGACCTTATAGGCAGACATTCTACAGACAAAGTGAAAGGATGGAAAAATATATACAAATGGAACCCAAACATAATAGAAGATACAGAGAAGGTCACTTCATACTGATTAAGGAATCACTCAACAAGATATACAGTTGTAAATATTTTATGCCGCAAGCAATGGTGCACCTATATACACAAAGCAAACACTTCTCAATAAAGAATCCAATAGAAGTTAATACAATAATACTAGATGATTTAAACACACCTCTCACCATTGGATATGTTGGCCAGATATAAATTAAATAAAGGCATTTTAGAACTAAAAGATGCTATTAATCAGTTGGACCTAACATACATCTTCAGAATATTTCATCCATCGACAACTGAATTCATTTTCTTCCCAGTAGCGCAATTAAGATATCAATTAGGATTGGTAATACTCATTTTTCCTATAATAAATTTTACCCCTGCTTTGTTAATTTTATATAGAAGCAACTTCTGGACAAGGTGACCCACTCAGACCATCTCCCAAGAACATGGAAAAGCCATTCTTATCCTTCACTCATGATGTGACACTCTTGAGCTCCATAGGGAAGGAATCACCCATGATGATACAATTCTCCCTACCCCTAAAGCCCACTTCATGCAACAACCACCAGAGGAGCCTAAAATACCAACCCACCTCCTTATTCTCTTCCAGGTTTCTGACAGGAGATCCCCTACTCCATCCTCCTTCAGCAGGGAGAAGCCAGATATGATGAAAGAAAACTTTAGTATCACTGATGAATATATATGCAAAAATCTTTAATAAAATATTTCCAAGCTGTATTCAAAAACACATTAAAAAGATAGTACACCATGATCAAGCAGGTTTCATCCCAGGAATGCAAGGTTGGTTAAACATATGCAAATCAATAAATGTAACACACCACATAAACAGTTAAGAACAAGGATCACATGATAATCTAAATAGATACAGGGAAAAAAATTCAAACTAGGGATAGAAGGAAATTACCTCAACATTGTAAAGACTATAACAGATCAAGGCCAACATCATGAAAAACTATTTTCTTTAAATCAAGAACAAGACAAGGATGTTAATTCTCACCACTCCTAATCAGCACCTTGAAATTCTAGTCAGATCAATCAGGCAAGAGAATTAAGTTAAAGGGATACAAATGGGAAAAGAAGTCAAATTATCTGCTTCCTGATGACATGATCCTATAGAAGATTCAATTCTACAGCAGACTTTCAGAACTGATAAACAAATTGAGCAAAGTAGCAGGATGCAAGATTAAAATGCTTAATTTCTTCCCTGTACTCCAAAAATGAATCTGCTGAAAAGAAATCAGGAAAAGTAATCCTGTTTACAATAATCTCAAAAACATTACTTGAGAATAAACCAAACCAAGAATGTGAAAGACACAACAAAAGCTAGAGAATACTGAAGGAAAAAAATGAAGACTTTAGAAGATTGAAAGACCATCCACGTTTTTAAATAGGCAGAATTAGTATTGTGAAAATGATCATATTACCAAAAGCATTATACAGGTTCAGTGCAATCCCTATCAAAATACTAATGATATTCTTCACCAAACTAGAAATAAAGTACTAAAATTTATTTAGAAAAATAAAATCCCTGGAATAGTCAAAGCAATCTGGGCAAGCAGAGCAATGCTGGAAGCATCACAATACCAGACCATGAATTATACTAAATGCTACAATAGCATAAACACTATGCTATTGATGTCAAAATTGATATGAAGACCAGTGGAAAGAATGCAAGATGAAGAGATAAATCTACATAGAAACAGTCATCTGATCCTTCACAAAATTGTCAAAAACTGGAGAAGAGATAGCCTTTTAAACAAATTGTTCTAGAAAATGCATATGTAGAAGAATATATGTAGAAGAATGAGACAGATTCCTCTCTCTCACCTCACACAAAAGACAACTTCAAAAATGGATTAATGACCTAGGATTTAGACCAGAAACTTTGCAAGTGCTAGAAGAAAACAGATTCAACACTCCAACGTATCATCACAAGCATTGACTTCCTGAATGTAACTACTAAAGTGCAAGAAATAAAACAATCAGTAAGGGAGATGTCATCAAATTTAAAACATTCTGAGTAGTAAAGGAAAAAAGAGCACAAAAGAGAATCTATAGGAAGGAAAAAATATTTGCTTCCTAGTTCTCCAACAGTGTATTAATATCCAGAATATATGAAGAACTAAAAATCTCAACACCAAAAAAAAAAAGTTAATAGGCAAAAGAAAGAAACAGACGTTTCTCAAAGAAGAAATACAAATGGCCAACAAATTCACAAGTTAATGTTCAACATCTCTAGCAATCAAGGAAACACAAATCAAACCTATATTTATATTTCATCTTACTCCAGCTAGAATGGCAATTATCAAGAACACAAATTACAATAAATCCTCATGAGGATATGAGAGAAATGGTATACTCATACAATGTTGAAGGAACTGTAATTAGTACAACAATTTAGGAAAGAAGCATGCAGATTCTAAAACTAGAAATGGAACCATCATATGATCCGGCTATGCCACTCCTCAATATTTATACAGAAGAATTAAAATCATCATACTATAGTGATACAGCCACATCAATGTTTATATAGCAGCACAATTCACAATAGCCAAGTCATGGAAGCAGCCCAGGTGCCAGTCAACAAATGAATGGATTTTAAAATGTGGTACATATATACATAATGGAGTTTTACTCAACTATAAAGAATAAAATTATGCCATTTGCTGGTAAATGGATGGAACTGAAGAACATCATGCTAAGTGAAAAAAGCCAGACTCAGAAAGTTAAGGGTCGAATATTTTGTATGACAAAACAAGACATAGGAGGGAAAACAAGAGGATGGGTGAATTCCATGGAAAGAGAAGAAAGATGAGTAGAGGAAAGGGATTGAGTGGGAGAGAGGAAGGATGGGAAAAGGGAAGACCAGTGGAGTAATATCAACTAAACTCTCCTTGTACATATATGAACATACCATAGTAAATTTCAATTTTATGTGTCTCTATAAAGCATTTACCTAAAAAAAAATTCAGGAAAGGAACAGGGGTTGGGAGAAGGAGAGAAAAGGGGAAGCGCTGGGGCCTGAATTAGAGCAAATTATATTCCATGCTTGTATGATTTTGCCAAAATGAACCCCAATATTATGTATACACATAATGCACTAATTTAAAAAGTTATTTGAATGTTCCTTACCAAACAGTTCAAGGACAAAAGCCATATTCCACTTAGGGAATACTAGTGTTTTTTTTGCCACTGCAAAAATGATTAAAATAAGCAATATGGTGATACATAAAATGTATTACTTGTCAGTAAACACTATCAAACTATACATATAGAAATGATTATATAATTTATATATAAAAAATTCTCAATTTAAGGATTTTTTAAATAAAATCAGTGTCTCTGAGAAAAACCTAGATTAAGCTAGAGGTTATGTGATGAATTTGAAAATAAGTACTTGTTGAGAGATGACAGATATCAACCAACTTGAAGTTATTCACTGACTTCTGTTTTGGAAAGTTATTGAAGCAGACTTTGAAGCCTGTGGTACAAACTATACCAGAATCACTAATATGATTATTTCACAAAAGCAATATTTTGTGAAATAAATACTTATAATATTTTACAATTTAATAATAATTATGGGGGCTGAGATTGTTGGTCAGTGATAGAGCACTTACACGTGAGGCACTGATTCAATTCTCTGCACTACATATAAACAAATGGATAAAATAAATATCCAACAACTAAAAAAATTTAAAAAGAATAATTATAAAAATCTTTTGAACTATATAGTCTCTGAATATCTCAAGTCAAAGTATCTAAATTTTAAAACTTTGTATTTTTATGAACAAATTATTTACACCGTTTATAATGTACAATTTTTAATTATTTAACAAATTAGTACCTTTCAAACTTTATATTTCCTGAATTTTTAATTATTTAACATAATTTATTTTCTTTCAAATTTTCCACAATGGGGTTTTGTATTTTATATATCTTTTCAATAATAAACTTATAAATATACACATACATTATTTATATTGAGGAAGTTGTGTTAAAAAGGATGTTAGATCTGTTATTCTAAATAAACTACCACAAAGTTGGTAGAAGGAACCAAAAAGGATCACTTTGTAGTCATAGGATGGAAGGGAAATTTTACTAAATAAGATAATCTATGCTCACTATATCACAGCTAATCAAACAACAATTTCAAGGCTATTTCAAACAGGCATTCACTACTCAGAGAGAACCCAGCTTATTACAGGGTAAGGAATTAATTGCAAGCATCTTTCCTGGTCATACTAAGTGGCACTCAGCGTTTTAACAACTCCCACTGAAGTTTGGATTCCCAGAGCTCCAGCAAATTCCCCTGCTCCCTGCCTCACATCAAGTGATTCACATGGTTTTAAAAGAGGCAGAAAGTAGTATATAGAATCATAAAAGAAAATAAATAGCAGATATTAAATTTTAAACAATCACTCAAAATGTTGATTTTCATACTGTATCTTTAGAAAAGGTAAGTGAAAATATTAAAGAAGAATAATTCATTAGATGTTTAATAGTGGTGTGTTAATTAGTTTTGAGTTTGTTATCAGGAAAAGGCTGTGGATTCTGAAGAACCAAATCCACTCTGACTGAGAGGTCATATAATAGTATTTCACAATGGGCTGGAATCAACAATTTCTGTGAAAATTGAGAGGAAACATGCTCTCAAATGATATTTATCATTAGATTGTTAATGATTAAGTATGGTGAATACTAGTAAGAAAGTTTAATCTTGATCCTACAGAAAACTCGTTCCATCATTGAAAATACTGGAGAAGCTAGCAACACACAGGTTTTTCCAGTTGGAGGTATTTTTATTTTCATCAAATTTCAGGGTTGGTAGAACATGTAAATAAGCATATTTTTTAAAATAAGCACATTTTGACGTTGGAGAAGGAACTGGAGTGAGAATTGTTGACACAAACTAGATATTTGGAAAATCTCTGCATAAAGATTACTACTAGATCATAAATACAAAAGAGTTCTTAAGGGAGTAAAAAAGGAGAAATCTTTAGAAGATATTCGTATTCAAAGAAATGAAGAAAATATAGATGATTCAGGAATTTCATTATGAATGTTCTACAGAGTAGTAAAAGCAGAATAGCAAGCTTCCAAGTACATTAGGCAGCCAAAAATGCAAATTCAAATAGAGGACCTTAGGAATTTGTAAACTACATTGGAATGGATTTGCAGTGTGTCCTTGAGTGCATCAGAGTGAAACATTTCAGTTCAAGCAGTTGGCTAGAACTGGAAAATTGTATATAACAATAATAAATTAATTTATTAAGGTTAATTTAATAATTTTAATTTAAGGTTAATTTTAACTGAAGGGTAAAAGCAAAGTATATATGATGATTTATATTCTATTGAATATAATTCATATACTTTAAAATTCTTCAAGTACATTCTATGATTGTTGTTATATTTACATAGTTGTATGATCATCCCCATAATCTTATTTTAAATCATTTTCATCACCACAAAAACAAAATCTTGTGCCTAGTTGTAGACACTTTCCAGACCAAGATAACTAATATGCTTTCTGTATTTATATATTTGCCTTTTCTAGATCTTTCATAGAAATCAAATTGATAAATGGAATTCATATAAATGGAAAGTGATCTTTTCGTCAAGCTTCTTTTACAGAGTATTATGTTTTTGAGACTAATCTCTGCTTTAGCAAAAGTATGTATAATTTTTGCAAAACAAAATCATTCAGAATTGAACTTACATTTTCTTTAATTGGCTATGATGAAAGGAGAAGCAAATATTACCTTGACTCAATTACTTTTATCTTAAATAATATCTATTGTATACACATAGATAAGAGCAGAAATGTTCACATCCAATTGTTTTTGTACTCATTACATTTCTTTGGGGGTGGTCCTATCTCTAAAACCTGTGAAGATTTATTTAATTGTGTAGGTCTCGGTTTCTCATGTATTAAAAAGGTGTGGAAAATAAATGATTACAAGATTGCCTTCTACGTTCAATTTCCTGCAGAGCACACAATAAATTGTCAAATAAAATAATTATAATAAAATGTGTGATTACTTAGTCAAGGAAAAAAAATTTCCTTACTAATAGAATTTTTGTCAGAACCATGTAATTTCTTTTCTTTCATTTATATTGTCTTTGTACATTCACATATTGTCCTTATACATATCCTTTGTATAAGGATAGGCATATTAAACACAAACCTAAAAAAATATTTTTTTAGAAAACTTGCTTGGAAAGGGAAGAGAGGAATAAAAGAAGAAAAAACTGGGAAAGCATTAGCATAAGTGAATGTCAACATTCTCTCTGAAGTAAAATAAAAGGCCAAAGTAAAGCTTGCTTAATCAATTTGTTCTTAATTGTATTGATTTTTTTCAGGTTTGTGTATTTTTATATCATAGGGCATAAAATTCCATGTAGTAGTTATTCATCTATAAATTATAGCTGGTATATCCATTCTACCTAGCAATTACCAACCCTTATCATTTCTTTAAACTGCATCTAATTATTGATATTACCATACAAGTCCCAAAAGCAAAATTCCTGCTCATGCGCATAAGTATGTTTCACAAAACTGCAAGACATGCAGTGTGCTGGCTGTCACCACTGTTCCACCCCACCATGGGTCAGTATCCCATCATTCAGTTCCCCTTCAGTTTGCTCTTAACGGTTGACCTATAGATGTTTCATCATTTTGCCACCCACCAATTGTAAGCCTTACCTTATTCATTTTTTAAAAAAATATCTAAGATAGGAAAATTAAGGCATTTTTGATAATGAAAATACTTTGAAACCTGAGTAGAAATGAAAACAAAGAGAAAATTAAAGTTCTTTGTAGACAAGGGAATACGAGCTTTCTATTCATCTTTGTATCTTTATTCAGTCCCTTTTCTAAGTACACCATGCTTCCTACTCACTTCCTAGTTTTTTCTTTTTCGTTACGTTCACACATTCTCAATACCTCATTCTTCTTTGCTGACTCCAAAGTCTGCTTTATTTTTCAAAATATTTTGAAGATGACGACAAAGCCTGAAGTTATATCTGAAAGTTTAATTTTTCTACAAATATTGATGCTAACTATGGCTCTCTTTTTCTCTCTCTTTGTATTCAAAGAACTTCTGGAAATGTTCTGAACTGAGAAGATGGATTATAAAAATGGATCTGTTGTGACTGAGTTTATTTTAATAGGATTTTCTGGACAATGGGAACTTCAGATTTTCTTCTTTGTGACATTTTCCTTGATCTATGGTGCTACTGTGGTGGGAAACATTCTCATCATGGTCACAGTGACACTTAGTTCCCCCCTTCATTCTCCCATGTACTTCCTCCTTGGAAACCTTTCCTTTTTGGACATGTGTCTCTCTACTGTCACAACACCCAAGATGATCACAGACTTGTTTGCTGAACACAAGACCATCTCTTTATGGGGCTGCATGACCCAAATGTTTTTTATGCACTTCTTTGGGGGTGCTGAGATGACACTTCTGATAATCATGGCTTTTGACAGATATGTAGCCATATGTAAGCCCCTGCACTACAGGACCATAATGAGCCACAAGTTGCTGAATCGGTTTGTGATACTTTCATGGATAATTGGTTTTATACACACTATGAGCCAGATGGTATTAACAGTGAACTTGCCTTTCTGTGGCCACAATGTTGTAGACAACATATTTTGTGACCTTCCTCTTGTGATCAAGCTTGCTTGTGTTGAAACATATACCCTGGAATTATTTGTTATTGCTGACAGTGGGCTGCTATCTTTTATCTGTTTTATACTCTTGCTTGTCTCATACACTGTCATCCTGGTCACTGTGCAGCAAAAGTCATCTGGAGGGCTCTCCAAGGCTCTTTCCACATTGTCTGCCCACATCATTGTGGTCACTCTGTTCTTTGGACCCTGTATCTTTATATATGCCTGGCCTTTCAGTGGTTTTGCAAGTAATAAAACCCTCGCTGTATTTTACACTGTTATCACACCCTTACTGAATCCTGTTATTTACACTCTGAGAAACCAGAAAATGCAAAGGGCCATGAGAAAATTATGGCTCCAATCCTGTTAGTTCCACACAGAACTTCTAGATTTGAGCACGATGTAATTAACACAATTCTTAAATACTGCAGTAGGATAAATTGAGTAGACTGTGTATCATGCTTTCTTTTACTTTTTATGTTAGAAGCATAACCAGTGAAGAAAAAATAATACCAAATTACTTTAAGCCAGCAGTTAAGGGTGTTATAATAGCTCTAGTAAAAATAATGAGCCCTGTAGAAAAACAGACATTTGAAATCATTGAACATTTTTCCCTTAGTCTTTCAATATATGTTTATTTGTGAAGAAATAATCATAAAATAATATATGAATATCCTTAGTGATCATTTAATAAGTATGGAAAATTATAGTATTAATAAATTTATACATCATTTACTTAAATACTCTGAATAAATTATGACTTATGTAAGTTAATAAAGGAGGAAATATAATTCCAATTTCTCTAATCACTGAGGCAAAAGGCAATAAATTCAAAAGTATAATAAGATCTCAGAGGAAAAAGTCATTTAAAGGACAATTTCAACAGAAACACAAAGAGCAGTTCTTCACCTTAAATGCTGTGAATATAAATATGCACAGCTAACTTTGAAACCTCAGTAAATAAAAATAAAAACAAAAGCATGCTCCTTTATTTTGTGTAATACACCATATCACTTTACCTTTTTTAAAGGATTTGTATCAAAAGTACTACATAGCAAGTTTAAAACAAGTGGAAGTGAGAAAGCAAATTTAGAATATTTGCTATTATAAACCATACTGAATTCTATTGATCTTTAGTAAACAACAACAACAAAATCTCAGAGCCTTAGATTATAAAACATCATCTATGTCTTTAACACTTAGAAGGTACAATCTGCATCTGTTGATGGGTGGGATTATACTCCATTTAATAAAATATGTGTAAGATTGTTACTCTGTAGTGCAGCACAATCAAGATCCTATATCCATTGGTTACAAAATGAACTTGTTAGAAATATTTAAAATACATTTCTTAATCAATTAAAATGATAAAATGCCCAGCATAGTGTCACATAACTGTAATCCCAGTGACTCAAGAGGCAGCAGGATAGTGAGTTCAAAACCAGCCTCAGCACTTAACAAGGCCCTGACCAACTCAGCAAGACCCTGTGTCTAAATAAAAAATGAAAAAGGACTGGGGTTGGGGCTCAGTGGTTAAGCACTCCTTGGTTCAATTCCCAGTACCAAAACAAAAACAAACACAAAAAAAACGACATGATAAAATCACATCTGGGACTCAGTAGAGAAATTGAATTACATCCTAGGAAGGTAAGCTAGTCCTGAGCCAATTCTCACTCAGACTCTCTAGAGTGCCTTTGCCTACAGTTCCAACTATTAGCACCTTGAATTTGGGAGAGCACTATTGATACAGCTTTGAACCTGAACAGGGTGAGGGACTGACTGAAGGGCACCTTGAGACCTTAACTAGGAAAAATAAAGAAAAAAGGAAAGCCAGTCCAGCAGAAGCAGACAGCAAGAAAAAGAATGTCTGTTGCTACCTTCACTTTTAGAAGTGATTAAAACAATTGTTTCCCTAAGAAAGGTTTGGGTGATCATCTCATTCTTTTTATGATTCAACACATCAAAGTAAGAAATTTTTTAAACTTACTCAACAGTAATGTAAACCATAAAATAAAAAATATTATCTTCAAAATGGTTGAGTGTTACTTAAAAAAATAAACCTGAAAGAATTTATCACTAACAGATCCTACCAAGAATACATCTACTTTTTGTTTTGCAGCAAAATAAAATCTCAAACTAGAATTATATAAGAAAATGTGATGAAATATATGCAAGACTAATTTCTGAAATATACAAAATATTTATAAAATAAGTGAAATAAACCTAAATTAAAGAATATATGTACAGGAATCAGAAGACTCAAAATCGAAATTTTTTCCTTCACAAATCATTTTATAAAACATCTTCAAGCTAGCTGCAGTGGCACATGCCTGTAATCCCAGCAACATGGGAGGCTAAGGCAAGAGGATCACAAGTTCAAGGCCAATCTCAGCAACGTAGGCTCTAAGCAACTTAATAAGACCGTGTCTCAAAACAAAACAAAACAAAATACAAACATACAGTCAAAAAGCAGGCTGGTGAAGTGACTTAGTTGTTAAAAGTCCCTGGGTTGAATCTCTGCTGCCAATAAACTTGAATCCCAAATGAACATCTAATAAACTTTCATAATATTTAACAAGTGAATAGTAAAATTATTTGGAAATTTAAATACAATATCCAAGGTGATCTTGACAAAACTAGAGAACATATTTAAATTTTTCTTAACTCCTAAACACATCCAGTAATTATGATAGCGTGGCATTGATGTAAAGATGATAATGCATCAATAGAACATAACAGAATATTCAGAAGTACATCCCAACCATGTTTTCTTTCTGCTATTCTTCATAGGACTCTGATCTGCATTATATGATAAAAACCATCCCTGTTTCCTCTGGCTCCTTCCCATTTTTCCTTCACAGGCATTTCCACTAATAAATTATTACATGTCTACTTGCATCTTGTCTGCTTTTCAAAGATCATCAACTATCACAGGCTATTATAAATTAAGTTCTTGTTAAACATCATTATATCTGTCTTTTGGTGTACATGTGCATGATGAACATATAGGCAAAAGAGAAAGATAAAGCATACATATACATAGATGTCAGCATGGGTGTAGATGTAGATTTTGAGTTGTGTCCATAATTGCAGTCTGTAGAGGCAAATGTATTGGCTAACATCAATAGAGTCAACTGTATTATTTTTTTCTTGAATTCTCCATGGCATTTCTGCTTTTATGTGTATGGTGATGTATTGTGGATATTCAATCAAGAGACAGCATTTTCATATGTCAATGCCATGCCCACATATTCATCCTCATGCCTCTGCACCAGACCTTCATGTCTCCAATCTTCCAGTCATTTCTTACAGGAACCAGACCATGGAGACAAGTCATTGATTGCTGAGGATCTATCTACATTTATACCCAGGAGCACTTCTTCCACACAAAGTTCATGACATGATGCAGTGCTTACAAGTCCACCCATTTGGAAGAATTGACTTCTGTCTTTTCAAAGCTGGGCTGGGTAATGATCATCATGGAAACAATATTCAACCTTTCTCTTCTTTAACATACTGATCCAAACTCTCTATAAATCAAGCTTGAGATGTTTCATCCTTCCTCAGCTGTTACAAAGGACCTGTTATGGTCACCTGAGGCCCTTGCTACCTGCTCATCTGCATCAGAAACTTTTTGCCCTCTAATTCTTCTTGATTTGGCTTAAATGTACTATTTTCAATGTATGATGGACTGTGGTTTTCTTACCTTATAACTGTAGGACATGCTGTTAATATTGATCTGCCCCTTAAAGGCAAGGTACTGGAAACTTGCAGGGGCACTATAAGTCTACAGGGTAGAAACTGTAATACCTCAGATCCACACTGATATATGGGAAGACATACAAACAACATGATAAAAACAAAGGAGCAAAGTACCTCAAACTAACCAAGATGCTCCAATAATAGAATCCATTGACAACACAGTAGAAGAAATGTCAGTAAACAATTTCAGAATGTGGATAGTTAAATTGATCTACAACATAAAGAATAAAGTAAAAAGTAAAATCAGAGATAAATTTCAGGAGATAAAAGATCACTTCAATTAAGAGATAGAGATTATGAAAAGAAATCAAGCATAATTCCTTGAAATAAAGGAGTCCACTAGCCAAATTAAAAACACAATGGAAATCATCACCAACAGATTAAATCACTTGGAAGACAGAATAAGAATAGAATTTTAAAACCTACATGAGCAAAATAGCAGGTCACATTTAGAGGGAAACTAATTTGGATTTCAATTGATTTCTGAACCCAGATCTTAAAAACCAGAAGGGCTTGGAATAATATGTAACAGCTTTCAAAAACATGGAGGCCAACCAAGATTGCTATACCTAGAAAAAAATATTCAGAATTGAAGATGCAATAAAACCCATCCACAATCACCAGAAACTAAATGAATTCATAAACACTAAGCCTGTACTATGAAACACTCAATGAAATATTTCATGAAGAAATGAAAACCATCATAGTGATAAATTGCACTAGAATATTTGGTTAAAGGTGAACCAAGTATGAATTAAGCATTAGAAATAAAATGGATATGAATAAAAGTCATCTTTTTATAACAACATTGAATCTAAGTGATCTAAATGCTTCAATCAAAAGAATTAGATCGGTAATTTGGATTACAAATTAAGACCCGACAAGATGTTGTTTGTAAGAGACTCTGACAAGAAATCCACAGACTGAAGGTGAAAGGGTAGAAAAAGGTATTATCCAAGTGGAAACAAATAGAAATCATGGGTAACTACTCTCATATCAGATGAAGTAGATTTCAAATCAAAGTTAATAAAAGAGACAAATTCACTTCATACTGGTTAAGGGTTCATTCAACAAGATATAATGATTTTAAATATTTATGCCCCCCAAAATGGTACATATATACATATAAAACAAATCCTTCTCAATATAAAGAATCAAATAGAACTCAATATAATAATGATTGGTGATCTCAACATATCTTTCTCACCATAAGATAGATAAGTCAGATATAAATGAAGTAAAGACACTTCAGAACTAAAAGATACTATTAACTCAAATGTACCTAACAGACATTATTAGAATATTTTATCCATCAACAACTGAATTCACTTTTTTCTCACTGGCAGATAAAACATTCTCCAAAATAGATCAGGTGTTAGGGCAGAAAGCAAATATTAAGAGATACAAAAAGTAGACATAATTCCAGGTATCTTATCAGATCAAAATGTAATTAAATTAGAAATAACAAGAAAAAAAGAAACCATTTTAATATCTGGAGACTAAATAATAACATATTTGAATGAGGACTAGACCAAAGAAGAAATCGGGGGAATTTTTTAAAAAATCTTAGAAACAAGTGAGAACACAGATACAACATATCAAAACCTCTGAGATAGTATGAAGGCAGTTCTAAAAGGAAATTTTATAGTAGTGAGTTCCTACATTAAAAAAAAAAAATACAGAAAGATCCCCAAATAAGTAATCTCATGTTACACCTCAAGGCTCTATAGAAAGAATGAACTAATTCCAATATGAGTAGAGTACAGGAAATAATGAAGATCAGAGCCAAAATTAATGAAGTTGATATTAGAAAGAGAACACAAAGGATCAATGAAACAGAGAACTGATTTTTTAAAATGATAAACAAGATGGATAAACCCTTAACCAAATTATCCAAAAGAAAGAGATGACCCAAATCAATAAAATTAGAGAGGAAAAAGGACTTATCTTCATAGACACTTCCAAAATTCAGAGGATCGTTATAAAGTATTTTGAAAGTTTGCACTTCAAAAAATCTCAAAACTCTTGATACTGACAAATTCCTAGAGACATGACCTACTCAAATTGAACTATGAGGATACAGAAATCTTAAATAGATCAATTTCAAGTAATGAAATTGAAGCAGCTATCAAAAGCCTCTCAACAAAGAAAAGCCCAGGACAAATTCTCAGCAGTTTCACCAGAACTATAAAGAACTACTCCCAATCCTCCTCACATTCTTCCGTGAAATACAAAAGGAAGGAACACTGCCAAATTCATCCTAGGAAGCCAGTGTCACCCTGATACTAAAACTAGACAGACACATAAAGGAAAGAGAACTTCAGATCAATATCCTTGATGAACATAGATGCAATTTTCTTAACAAAATATTGACAAATTGCTTACCAAACATATTAAAAATGTAGTTCTCTCTGATCAAGTGGGTTTCATCACATGGAAGCAAGTTTGGTTCAACAGACTTCAACACATAGAGTAAAGAACAAGCTTGTATCAACAGATGCCAAAAAACATTTGGCAAAGTTCAGCACACATTCTTGTTTAAAATATTAGAAAAAGCAGGGATTGAAGGAAATTAGCTCAACATTGTAAAGGCAAACCAAGGCCAACATCAAACTGGAGACAAATGGAACTCACGTAGTTTCACATTCATACGTGTTTTACCACTTTCATAAACAGGAAACAACGCAAATTCATGTGTACTCTACTCCTATCAAAACTCAGTAACACGTTCCTACACTATATGGGCTATTAAAGTGTTTTGTGGAAATCTTTTTATTACTGAATACAGACTAAAACTATGGACATCCATGATTTTTACCCTATACAGCAAACACAATGAGAGTGGTTACTGATCATCTTTTAGCCCCAGGAAAGAGAGTGAGAGAGAGTGTGGCTCCCCAGTCACACTCAATCCATCTCACTCTCAGTTTTTCCTAGAGAGAAAGGCAACATTGTTTAATCCATTATTATTCAATTATTTTTTATTTATTTTCAGGTTACTGTTGTTATACAGTATATACTAGTCAAAAATTGAAGTTTTTTAGCCAGGTGCAATTGCACAGGCTACCACTGCTAGGAAGGCTAAGGCAGGAAGATCATAAGTTCAAGGTCAACATGGGCAACTTAGACCCTATCTCAAAATAAAAAATTAAAAAGGGCTGAGGATGTAGATTAGGTAAAATACCTCTAGGCTCAATCCCTAGTACCAAAAAAAATGTGGTTATCATTTCATTTTCACAGGAAAATAAATAAATATTCAAAAAATTAGTAGTACATTGTCCTAGTAAATATTGAGGCCAAGACTACAATTTAAATCTTAAATGCCCCTTTTTTATTCTAATTTTGAGCTAAGCAATATTTTCAAAATATTTTATGAATTACTAAACACCCAAATTAGAAGTCAGAGCAGATTTCTATCTTAGTTCTGGAGCACTAAGACCAAGATACGGTACATATGTATTTGCATTTTTGTCTGTTTGTGTCTCTATGGTTGTAGTATTTGTAATAGTTTTAAAGAAAAAAAACAAAAAGAAAGCTGAGATCAAAATTTCCAAATCATCCGGGTGCAGTGGTGTATGCCTGTATTCTCAGTGGTTTAGGAGGCTGAGGCAGCAGGATGGAGAGTTCAAAGCCAGCACCAGCAAAGGTGAGGTGCTAAGCAACTCAGGGAGACCTCATCTCTAAAAATACAAAATAGGGTTTGTAAGTTTTCATCTGTAGTCCGTGGAAATTAGAATAAACACATATTTTATGTCATTTTTCATATCAAAGTCAAATACTCTGCTTTACCAAACTCCTAGTAACCCCTATTGGCTTCAGTCCCATGATTTTCCTACACTGCCTCTAAAACAATGTGTGTTCTATAGTTAAGACAGCTAAAGGTCCCTTAAAGATATATATATTCCTAGGCACATGTTTACAGAATATTCTAGAATGAGTTGTTATTTTAATAAATGTGGTAAGTAGCATAGGGTCCCTAGGTTTCTTAGGCATTTTTGTATTTATTCTTGTGAAATATTTTGATTGTACAGTCAAATGTAGATACAGATAAAACACAGAACTTTATTAAATTTCTTAGATTTTGACACATTAGTTTCAGATTCATTTTTACCACAAAGTGGATTGTTAATGATAACAAAGATCCCTAAGAAATCCTCCACATAAAATTTTAATCATGAGAAAGATAATCTCATCAGTTCCATAGCATAACTGTGTATATTTTTTATTCTTTTCACTATGCACATATTATACATAAAATATTTCATTGTGTATATTTCAAAACCTGATATTAGCAAAGTATAAATGCTAATATTCAATAGTTTATTTTTCAATTTTACAGATTTTAAAACTCATCATTTTAGATGTGTGTTTCTCTGGTTTAATCATTTTAATGGCAATAATGACTATTTTATGGGTTTTCTAAACAGTACTTAAGTCTCTTCCTATTTGGAGACATTAACAAGAAATCTTTTCAATTAGTTAACATTATCAGTATAGTTTAGTTAAATACATTTATATTTTATTTGTGCACACATGTGATAATTTCTCTAAGATATATATCAATACTAAAAATGAATAAGGTACAAATGTTCTAACTGGACTAGAAAATTTTACTAGAGATCGCCACATTTCTATCCAAAATTGTAGCCATTTTTACCTTCTGAGGGGGTCCTACTGTCTCCCAGATCTTATAATGGAATAATATTTCTCCTCATGACCTGTGATTTTTAATTATCAACTCTTTAGTCTTAGAAAGAGATTTAATGGTTATTAGTACCTCACCACTTTAAACTTTCTTGGGTGTCATACTATTACTCCTCATATATATCAAAATAGATATTGAAAAATTAATTCTTGGTAACAAAAGAGGATTTAATTGTGTACCTGTCTAGTCATCACAGAATTTAGCATTTTTTTTCTGTTAGAATGTTTGGCTTAGGAACCGACTTCCTCAACAAGACTCCTGAAGTGCAAGAATTATAATCAAGAATCAATAAATGGGATTGTATCAAACTAAAAGTCCTGCGCACTGCAAAGGAAACAATGAAGAACATGAAAAGAGAGAGGCTGCAGAATGGGATCAAATATTTACCACCTGCATCTACGATAGAGCATTAATCTCCAGGTTATTGGAAAAACACAAAAAGCTTAACACCAAAAAAGAAAGAAAAGGAAAGGAAAGGAAAGGAAAAGAAGAAAGGGAAAGGAAGGGGAAGGAAGGAAGGAAGGAAAAAACACAAATATCCCAACCAGTAAATGGGCAAAGGAACTGAAAAGGCACTGCTGAATAAATATTCAGCATCTCCAGCAATTACAGAAATGCAAATTAAACAAACTGAGATTCCATCTGACTCTGGTCAGAATGGCAATTATCGAGAATACAAGTAACAATAAATGTTAGTGAGGATGTGGGAGGAAAAGGTACTCTCATACATTGCTGGTGGGATGGAAAATTGGTGCAACCACTATGGAAAGCGATATGGAGATTGCTCAGAAAAGTTGGAATGAAACCACCATTTGATCCAGGTATCCCACTCTTTGGTCTATACCCAAAGGACTTTAAATCAACATACTACATTGATGCAGCCACATCAATGTTTATAGTAGCTTAAGTTATAATAGCCAAGCTATGGAACCAACATAGGTATTCTTCAACAGATAAATGAATAAAGAAAATGTAGTATATATACACAATGGAATATTATTCATCCATAAAGAAGAATGACATTATGGCATTTTCCATTTTCCAGTAAATGGATAGAACTGGAGATTATGATGATAAGTGAAATAAGCCAATCCCAAAACACCAAAGGCTGAATATTCTCTCTGATATGTGGATGCTAACTCACAACAAGGGAGGGTAGGGAGGGGAGGAATAGAAGTCCATTGGATTAGACAGGGAAATGAAGGGAAGGGAGGGGGAAGGGGAATAGGAAAGATAGTAGAATTAATTAGACATAACTTTCCTAGCCTTATATTTGAATAATCGACAAGGGTAACTCTGCATCATGTACAACCAAAAGAATAGGATCCTATTTAAAATAAGTTAAACTACATATATGTATAATATGACAAAATATATTCTACTGCCATGCATAACTAAAAAGAACAAATTTTTAAAAAAACTTAAAAGCATGAATATAAAAAATTTAGACCCATTTTATATTTTTATTGTAGTCTCATTCAATAATAAATTTGGGCACCATTTCAAATATTTATTTATCATTCTCTTTTTCCTTTGATGCATTTTCAGTTCCAACTTTTCCTAATTTCTCTGTTGAGTTATCTTTTAAAACTGATTTATAATGACCTACAGATGTGTAGAATTATATTATATATATTGAAAATGCCTTTACTGACAGATTTTTGTACTATTTAATATGTAATATTTTATATGTCATATTTATCACTTCTTTCTTTTCAACATGGGATTTTTTTTATATAATAAGATTGATCAGCAAAAATATTTTAATTTCCATTCTGTTTTATAATTTAGCAGTTTTTTCTTTCTCTCATTTAGTTATTTTATTCAATTGGAGATTTTATTTCTTACAAGTACCCAATAAAATCTGATTTTAATATGAATATAAATATGTATGCAAATGTCATCTCATGAAACAGTCCTCCTTCATCTTCTTGATGCTGATTTTTAGTCAGTTCTTAGATAAAACTTCAGGAGGATCTGAAAGAGGTGCTCTCTAACCCTCCAGACTTGATCAAGATCTTTGGTCCTAACAGCCTCTATTCTTTTGGAGTATCTGTATTAAATTACATTAAATTATTTAATTAAATATCTATGAGCATCTGTCTGTATTTCCTGTTAAAGCTTAAAGAAATCATGAATTCAAAGGCCATGAGTATCTTAATTACCAAAATATTTCCAGGGCTTCTTCGTTCCCAGGAGCTATGTGTGACATAAAGTAATTGCAAAAACAACACTTCTTGATTGACTGATTTGATTTTGGCATCACTGACTTCCTCAGCCAAATAAAGAAACATTAATTGGTGGAATTTTTAAAGAAAATTCTTGACTAACAATTTGGGAGATACTCTCATTCATGGTAATATATAATTAACTGTTTTCTCATGTTATGCAATCAGGTACTAATTTAGAACACCAAATCACACGTATCAGTATTTCTTCCCTTTTTTTTTTTCTATAACACATATGCAAAGTGGAGATTAAAATGATGCCTCGATTTAATATATGTTAAGTCCCAATTATTCTTACTTTTTTTCCTAAATCATTTCCTCATTCTATAATTCTTCATTTAGTCACACAATATAGTTTTATTTTTCCTTAAATACTAAATTGTTTTATCAGTGCCAGGATTTAATATGCTAAATGCCATTCTTTTTGCTTCAACCTTTGGTTTTGTGGGGACTGGTTATTTCACTTAGCATGATAGTCTTCAATTCCATCCATTTACTGGCAAATGCCATAATTTCATTTTTCTTTATAGTCAAGTAATATTCCATTGCGTATATATACCACATATTCTTTATCCATTCATCTGTTAAAGTGCACCTAGGTTGGTTCTTGTAAAGAAATAAAAAAGGAAGACACAGAGATGAGGCACAATGGCAAAGAGTAAAACATGCTCATCCTAGCTGCTAGATTTATTTATATCAATAGGTTTCCTTAGGTCATTGGGATCATTAGTACATTATTGTTCATTGTATTATTATGCAGGTTACAGAATCAGCAACATTATATAGCTTATTTCTCAGCTACATTCTATCATTATGACATGCAATGTTAGGAGTTTTGTGTAGCTCTCAAGAAAGTCCATTGTTTGAAGTTTCTATTAGATGAGTAGGTCTGTAGTTATCTAGCAAGTGAATTCCTTCATTCGCAGGAGCTATGTGTCTGTGACTAAGATCAAGGCTGATAAGGCTTTAACACAGAGTCTCTTCATGAAGGGCAATGCTATAGCAGCTAAGCATTCTACACTTTGCATAGCAATATTCCCAGTCATTGGGTATCCTGCACTTTGTACAAGAAACTTCCCAGGATTTAGGCATTATACTTTGTATAGGACTCGCTAGATACCAAACATGCCACAGTCATGAAGTCATCAGAGACCCCCATCCCAAACACACATCCCTTATAGGTTTCAAACCTTGGCTATTGTGAATTGAACTGCTATAAACATTGACATGGCTACATCACTATATTACTCTGATTTTAAGTACTTTGGGTATAAGCCGAGAAATGGGCTAGCTGGGTCAAATGATGTTTCCACAAAATGAAGCCAATTATATTCCATGCATATCTGATTATGTCAAAATGAAACCCATTATTATATATAAGTATAATACACTAATAAATATTTTTAAAAAGGTAAATTGAAATTTTAGTTCTTCACTCACATTACTGTCATTTCCAGTGTTCAGTATTCAAATATAGTTACCATTTCATGGGACAAGACAGACACAGAACTTTTCCACTTTCATAGAAAGCTTTTATGGCAGCAGTGATTTTTTCAATTTTATGTATTATAAATCTCTCTTTCAAATCTGTAATCTACTTGTTATGTTTTCTCCTAGTATCTTCCATTGAACAGATTTTTTTATCATTTATCTCTTTATATTTATTAAAATGTTACCTTTTCATTCGCTTTTGAAGTTTGTTTATAGATGTTTTTCCTCATTAATATATTTCAAATGTATTTCTCAACATTTTATTCTATTATTATTATATATTTTGTGAATTTGTTGTTCAATGTTTTCAGAGTACACCTTTGGACACATGTAGGGTAGGGACTCAATTTTATTTATGTCCTTTAATGAATCACTATTCCCAGGAATATCTCTGATTTAGTCTGCCTTTCCTCCATTGTCTTCCTTGGTCAGCACCATAGGACATATCTCTGTGTGAATCTTGGCTCATATACGTTTGTGTGTGTGTGTGTGTGTGTGTGTGTGTGTATGTAAAACTGAGAACTATGTTTCTATTCAGTTCCATATATATAAACTTTGTCTTATGATTGCCTTATTTATTTTTGGACTATCAATTTGTATATGGTTAAAAAACTGGTTGACATGTTCCCAATCTTTATGTTCACAATATTTACTATTCTATTTAAAGTTGACTTAATAAAGCATAAATCTTTGATAGTTTTACAAAATTTTTTTAAAAGTTAAGTCTTATTGAGTATGTATATTTGAGATAATATCAACATATTTGCTATGCTGTGTCATCCTAAAGATGAGCATTAACATAGCATATCTTTATTTGAATCACAATTTATATTATGCAAAAGTTTTATTATTCATTCCATAATGCTCTTATTTTCAACTTAAAATATTTTTGTTTTAAGTTGCTGTTATAGGTAATTTATTAAATTTATATTTCTATAATCTATTTAAAGTATAAATATTAACATGTGCTTTGTGTGTATATATAAAGATATGCAGCAGATGCACATAAATAAATATATTCATATAAATACGCATGTAAAAATGAACATGCAAATGCATACACATATGAAATTATGCTTATGTTATATATACCTAAATATACTATATAAACTTGTCTGTTCCAAGTTACACAGATATTTGGTCAAATGTTCTTTAGTATCTTTCTGTGAATGTGTTTTTGGATGATCTTAATATTCAAATTGACTGGACTTTGAGTAAGCAGAATATCCTCTGTAGTTACAGAGAATATACTATAGTTATATTTTTATAGTATATAGAATATACTTACAACTCATCTACTCAGTCAGAACCCTTAAGAGAATATAAACAGACCAACCTCAAACAAAAGAATTCTATTAGTAGACATTATTTGTACACAAACACCTGTTCTTCTCTGAGTTGTCAAATAGAAGATCTACCCCATTGGATATTGAACTCATTGTCTTCACAATAACATAAGCCATTTCTCAAAAATCTTTCTCTCTACACATACATATACCTACAGCTAGTTGGTTCAGTTTCTCTGGAGAACTATGACTATGAACACATAACATCATTAAAAATGCATATACATATATTCATATGTGTAATATATGTATGTTACAAATATACACAAATATTCTTTCCAAACTTTGAGAATAAGTTAAACACAATTTACCTCCAACTACCTCAGTGTGTATTTCCTAAAACAGCATAATTTTCAAAATAGAAAATTTAAGTTAATATTTTATGGATACTGAACCTATAAAGTTATTGAGTTTGGGTGTCCATTTCCTGAATAATATTCTTTGAGTAAACAAAAATCTATATCATACAGAGACAATGCAGTATCACAAGTTGTATATAATTACCATGTATTTATTAATCTTCAATGACTCCTCAATATGTCCTTAAGACTCATGACTTGGACCATTTTTTTGCAGTTATAAACAATAGAATTTTTAGAATCTGTCAATCTGAATTTAATGTTTCTTTATAGGTAGACTCAGACTCTATGTTTGTGGCATGAAAATATCACAAAAATGGTGTAGCAATTCATATCAGGACACAGATGGTGGTGACTGGTAGTATTAACTTTGATAATTTTAGTAAGATGGTCTGCCAAGATATCTATTTCTTTAACTTTACTTTCTACGTAAATAGCAAGTGATATATAGGGAAATAATTAGGATGGTTTAAATATTCTATTGTCAAAATTTTATTCACTAATTTTCATATAATTTGATAATTTGGGCTTAAATTTATTATTAAAATAATAATTTCTAAATTGTTCTTTTAAAATCCCATCAGCTACTCTATATTTACCAAGTATGACTCCACAAAGGAAGAGTTTCAACTTTCCCTACATATTCAATTACTCATACACTCATTTATATATGTGTGGACTTACTCCTATTGTTCACTGTTTTAGAATCTGTTATCTTAATTATCACAGTTCTCAAATAATCCTACTTTTAGAGAGTAGGTTGCCCTTTAAGTTGGCCTGTCAAAAATCTCTTTTTATTTTATTTTTTTACTTTCTGCACAAAAAACTATAAAACAGACCAACACCAAGGGGGAAAAAAAAACAGACCAACATAAGGTTCCAAATTCATCTTGCACTTTCCTCATTCCAGCCCCAAAGCAGGCATTTCTTGAGTACTGGCTCCTTGTGTCAACTCCCTTTACTTGATATCAAGATTTTGGAATTAGTAGAGATTATCACCACTGTAGTGTCATTGCTTCTAGTTCCTCTTAGAGGAAAAATATAAGACAAAAGAAATATGTGTGTGTGTGTTTGAATATATGTGTGTGTGTATATATATATATATATATATATATATATATATATACATATATATAATAAATGAATAATTGAGTTCATCTAAGCCAGTCATTTGTACTAACACCTCCAACCCTGACCCCAAACAACATGGTTTATTCTAACCTCCTGTCTCCCATATTTGTAATTTTTTCCTCCAAAATTGAGATAAATGATATCCCTTTTCACTGTTTTCTCCCATATGCTCAATTAAAGAATCTATAGAATGTAGTTTCAGTACAATTAAACACTCCAATCTGAAAAGCAAATTGTCCAGAGTTCAATATTTTATATTACAAATATTATTGTCTATATTCTTTTCTTATATATTCAAAATATTGTGATTAAAAATTACTGATTTTTATAATTGTTTATTGTTAGCCAATACACTAAAACATAAGAAGTTCTGCATATTAACAGAACTTCTGTTAGCATGATGTTTTGACACATCATAGATTAATTTTTAAATCAGGTTAAATATACCATGTCAAATATTATCATTTTTTTATGATGAAACCTTACAAATATGCTTCCTTCTAGCTTTTTGATATATTTGATACATTATTGTTATCTATCATCACACTGCTGTGCAATATATCACATCAGAACTTCTCACTCTTAAATTTAATTTAGTACCCATTAATCAAACTGTCAAATCTTCCCTTCTAATACTCTTCCCAGCCTCTCTGGTAACAACCATTCTACTCTCAAATTTTATGAGATCAACTTTGTTTAGATTCCAATATGAGAGTGCTTGTCTTTCTGTGCCTGGTTTACTTTACTGAACATTATGATCTCCATTTCCATCCATGTTGTCACAAATGACAGGATTTTGTTCTTTTCATGGCTGAGTAATATTCCATTGTGTACATGTACCACACATTTTTATCCATTCATCACTAATGGACACTTTGGTTATTGGTTACTAGTTTTGGCTATTGTACTAGTATTTCAATGGACTGCAGGTGTCTCTTTGACTTACTGATGCCAACCCAGGAATGGTATTGCTAGATAATTTACTCTGTCATCTTTCAGTATGGTTATTGTATCCATTTGAAATCTAGTTAGGTTTGTTTGATTCTTTTGATTTCCATTTTAGGGTCTTTCTCTCCTTCTTTGTTTAGTATGTCCACTTGCTACTTGAAAAAAACAAGTTTGATTATTTTGTGTTTGGTTTTCTGCATGGATATGCAGATATGTAACCTTCACCTTATTTTTCATTTTATCTTGTAATAAGCTACAAAAGATAGCTTACTGTAGATAGTAGTTTGCTTTTTCCTAATAGCCCTACTTCCTGGAAATATCAGATCATATGAGATCCAAACAGGTCACAGCAATCTTCCCTGTTCTTCATTACAGCCACATCTTAAGTATTATAATGAAGGAAATATGAAAGATCAATAGAAAGACACACAAATATAATGCTCTCTGCTAGTTTACTACTCAGCCTTGGTAAGCCCTCCTATGACTGGGTCTAAAATGTCCTTCCTGTGTCTGGATTGCTCCTGCCACCTACTTAAGCAAGCTAGTCATATGTTATCTTAGAGTTCCTCAGCTCATTCAGGTTCATATTTCTGTGTCATTACTGGGCTGGCCTTAAATTCAAGAGACTATATATCCTGAAGATTTGCTGCAAATTTTTCAGAAAGAAAGTTATTCTTATTTTTCACAAATGAAGTTGTAATGACATTTTATATATATTTTCACCTGTTGCCTTGGCTGGTGCAGTTTACTCTGTAATTGATTAAAAATGAAGACACCAAAAACCTGCTCCTCACTTCTCCCATCACTTTTTAGGATAATTTGAAAAAAAGAGGTTGAACCACATTCTAACCCTCTGTACATAACCTGATCATATCTTCCCTGGGGTGTTGGAAAGGAGGTGACATGCCTGATTTACATTTTAAATTATTGGCAATGATTGTATACACAAGAATCTGTCTTTTGTGACTTCTTAAAAGTTTTTGAAAATCTTTGTATTTTGATAACATTACTAGAATAACTTGACTTGTCAAAAAAGAATAATAAAAAATACAATAAAAAATGATGTTTCTCAACACCCTCGCCAATTAGGTGTAGATGCATGGCTTAGCTATTTAGACATATCTTCCTGTGGAGGACATATGTAACATCTGGGAATGAAAACTAACTTTTTTAGAATTATTATCAGTAAAGGTCATGTGTTTGTAGGGTTGGTGATGTAAGTGGTATTTTGCCTGTGGTACCACAGACAGATTGAACATGCAATCAATAGTGAGAGCAGCTCTCTTCATACAGCTATGCATAATTCTATATTCTGATGTAAATATGATTCCCTGGTGTTTCCATATATTTTACGATTTTTCCAAAGGTCCATTAATCCTTCCAAGTAAAGGTAGCCAGATTAGATTCCATTGTCTATACCTAAAAGCTTTACATTTACAACATCTTCTTACATTTTTCATCTCTCATTTGGTTAATGAAAGGGACCAATGTGATAGCTAAAATAAAAATCATGTCTAACAAGCAAGAACAATGGGATAGAAGTATGCTTTTATCTCCTCACCTCCATTATTAGAACTATACAAACCACCCATGTGAATTCAATGGATTATGCTGGTCCAGGCAGTTTCTTATGGCAAACTGCTATTTTCACCATAGCTTTACTTAGTCTTCATTTTTCTAATATGAAGGAAAAATTGTGATGTCACACATCCCTTGCAACCAGGCTGGACAGACAGAAGTTGCTGAAGGTTTCCTAAAACTGGACACATTTACAGTTTTGTACACAACTAAAAAATTTTACAGCAGTTATTAGCAGAAAAAATTGTATTCAATTTATTCAATTATTGCAAAGACATGGTATGAAATAGAGGCTAAGAAACATTGACTTTTGTAATAGAATGGGTTATTATTTGTGATGCCCCAGGAAAAATTACCTAAGTATCTTAATAAATTTACTAATTTTACTAAACTTTGTGTTCCTCATCTTGAGATAATTTCAAAAACAATGAAAATTTAGTATTTTATCAACTAATAATAATAATAGCAGTAATGATAATCACATGGACAAATACCTCCATATTTGTTCTATGTGAGGGCTAACAGAGAGAATTATAGCAAAAGATGGACTCCATACCTAGTGTACAGGAAGCTCTTTGTGGACTGACTACTTATTTTCACTAGAGTATCAGCACCTGAGGGGATAGAGGCCTGTTTCTGCATTTGTATATGCCTAGTGATTGGCATACAGTGGACACTCAACAACCATTTGCTTTAAGTATTATCTGATTAATGTGCCAGAAAAGGAATAAACTAACATAAACTTGAAGCATCTGAGAAACGGTGGCTTAGAGTTGCAGTGCGATGATTAAACTCCAAACTTATACATGCTGTTCTGCAGAAGATCCATTCTCTTCTGCCTTGTATCCCTCTAAGTGTCCTCTCTACCTTTCATAACCCCTGCCCCTACTAGTATGTACTCCTCTCCCCTTACTATGGCCCACCAGTGTAACTGTCTTTGTGGCATCTTGTGATAAAGGGGGCATTTATCACAACTAAGGATAGTCCTAATGTCCCACCTCAGCATACTTTCATCTTCATATACACCTTCATTTAGCTTAATCTCATTATTAATAATGAAGAATGAAAAAGTAATGGTTCTACAGATAGCTTGGATAAGAGAAAGATGAAAAGATGTCATCAGCTAAAAAATCCCTCTTCAGTCTCCCTAGTATGACCAATGTCATCTGCCACATTCAAATTATCATTAATGCTAAAGACTGGACAAATACTTTGCAGCCCTGAATTATTATTCCCTCAACAAACTAAATTCCCATAAGAATCACCTATGAGAGTTCTCAGAGTTTTCTAGTACTTACTGGCCACTACCTAAATCTAACAGACTATATTAAGAGATCTGAAGGCTAGAGTTTATATGATATAATGAGCTGTACTTTATTATGGAACTCTGAATTCAGAAGGCTCATGCCTATGGAGACATTTCCCCACCAGAATTTATTGCATATCTTCTATCTGAACTGGTAAGAAAGCATAGTTAACATTAAAGTCAGTGCATTTGCCTGTTAGAGCTCATATAAAATAACAATTGTTCAATAAATTTGTTGTGACCAATATGTAAAGGCAGAGTCTCAGGTTTCAGAAAACACTGCAGAAATTCCAAAAAGTTGTCCAAAAGAATTAAAAACAGATTTATAGAGGGTATTGGTATGTGGGGTGTGTGTGTGTGTGTGAGAGAGAGAGAGAGAGAGAGACTAGGGATTGAAATTGTAGCAGCAAAAGTTCATGAGATAAGATTTACATAAAGTTCGTAGTAAAGGAGTTGCCATATAATAATCTTAATGTATAAATGAATTTATTATCATTGAGTAAAAATGTTGAGCCTCTATTATATGTCAGGAACTGTGCTAGGTGCTAAAATGCCAATAATAATAATTGAAAAAATTTACAAACATGGAAAGAAGAAAGAAATACATAAAAATTACTGCATCATAGGTTATAAGTGCTGTGCTTCAGGGACATAGAAGAGAGAATTACCAATTCTGACTTGGTGTGTGCAGAAAGGTGTCACTGAGAATGTCAAAATTTAGAATTTGTGGATGACTAGCATGAATTAGAAAAGCAAAAGATAGTTCATTGATTGGTATGTGTGGATTTCTTCTCAGGAGAGACCCGTTTTCTGAAACTTCCTTTCTAGAGGCTTTACAGAGAGAGCTGGGCTGTTCCTAAGTAAGTCTTTAAAATAGACAACACTTGTTAATTTCAGAGATTCTAAGTATTGCTATGTCCCAGACGGCAGTTCTATTTGGAATTTTATTTTGTTATTAGTATTTATTAGAGTCCATCCAGTTCAGGAGAGAAACCGTTCCAATTAAAGTTGCTGATTTAGAACTTTTGCTGAGGCTGGGAAGAATGAAGAGCTTAGGAAACACAAGTATGTGCTAAATCAGAAGGGCAGACCTGTCCTCCTACAGCCTGTAGGAAGCACAGTAGTTACAGATCACTACAATTCAGCTTTACTTCCATAACCCCACCAATCATTCCCTCCCCTTCTCTGAGCCTTGGCTCCCTTCTGTTGTTTGAGGGGCTCAGTGGCATTCTCAATTCCTCTCCACAGTGGGAAAAGCAAGGATTCCATACCTACTTTCTCTTCATAATTCCATACCCACTTTCTCTTCATAGTAAATCAGCCTGTAGAACAAATGATGAAAATGGAAGGACTGAGTAGGTCAAAGTCAGGAAGAGTTTGGACCTTGTCATTCACTCAGAGGAGTGAGGAGAGCAGTGGGAGCTAAGGAGGCAGACAAAGAGAAGCAGTGTTTTTAGGGGAGGGGTCTCAGTGTGGGAAGAGGTCCTGGTGAGAAAAGAGTTGATAGAATCTGAAATCTGACATAAATTTCAGAAATAAAATATTTGTTCCTGACTTAATCCACTATAGGACTCATTCCCTTGGGGGTGAAGGAGATCCATGGTCACCTGAATTGGCCAGAATCAGATAGCACAGTGGGAGTCCAAGTTTCACAAAAGAGACCAGGAAACATTTGATCAGGGAAGGAGACTCCTCTTTAAAATGGCAGTGTGCATTCAATGCCTGTGCGCTCTGGAAATCTTTAGTTTCTGTCCCATCTCAGGGTTGACAGAGGACTCAGACCCACTGGCTATACAGGTGTTTCTGACCAGCAGAAAGCATATGCACATAGTCCTGCATCAGTGCTGTGTTCAGAAGCTAGGAAGACACCAGTGTCTTGATGTAAAACACATTGTTCATGTGAAATCTTAGTGTTCATATCAGAAACTGAAATAAATGTGCTGTTGACAATTTAAATTTAGAAAGAACCAGATCACTAGCTCAAGTCCTTGAACCAAAAATAAATATTTGCCCCAGAGAAGGTTTACACACTTCTTCTCCTGTGGTGCTGCAGGCAGGAATAAATGTATTTGTTGTCTGACCTGAGAACTATGTGAAAGATGACAGGCAATATCCTCACTGTTAGTTTTTCTCTGAATTCCAAGTTACTCCTAATACAGTATTCGTGTATAAAAATTTCCAACTTTATGGCTGAAACAAAATGAATCTTGTGAAATAATGGCAAAATTAAGGTGTTTCTATTATGCACAAAGTGCTCTGGGCATGACCAGTGTTCTCTTGTTGCCTAATGTTAATGGGATTAATAATGAAATCCAAATCAATGTTGAAAGTCTGTTGATTCAGCTAACGATGCACTTTGTCATAGTGATTATCAAGGCATTATTCTGTAGAGTTCAGTTTAACTTACCATGAACAAAGAGGAAAGAAATATGACAGAGCATCAACCCCATGCCAAAGAGAGTTCATGTGTTAACTATATCATGCAAGAATTTGCTTCAGAACAGCAGAGTTCAACTCAAATAGCAAAGTAGTATGAAAAAATGTCTCTGTATAAATGTAATGATGATGCTATTTATTCAATTATTCAGTGTTTCGTTTTTACTAGGTAATTACTTACTAATTCTAATAATTGTATTATTAATACTTATAGTGTTTAAATGCCTACAATGGTATGCAAACTATTTTAGTGATAAGTCTTTAACTCCAGGTTTATGGACATTTAAATTTACTGTCATGAAATATGGAGTTGAAATCCCTGATAAGCCAATCACAGAATTCCTACAATTCCTTTATTTTTTCTGTTGCTCTATAAATAACCCTTAAAGAGAGATTTCACTAAGGTCAGTTACACATCATGTGAACTTGAATAGAAACAGGAACATCTCATAAGAGTATTTTTCAAAGAAGATAGATTTGTCTCAATTTACAAAGAAGTTATATTTCTGAATCTAAATCTTTAAGTCCATTTGGCATACTGTGTTTGTTCATAAGTGCAAAGAAGCACAGTACAGGTAGATGAGTGCTAAATCCCACAGCTGAAAATTTGTGGTGGATGCAGTTTGTATCTAACACATAGCTCTGCATGTGTTTCTATGAGTGACTGTTAATTCTATGACTGTACTACAAGCGACACATTCTTTTTATAAATTTATCAAAGTATTAGTAGTCTAAGGTTTAAGGCTAGTTAAACTGTATCCTTCCTATGCACAGAAATTCATGGTAGAAAAGCAAGAATGTTGTTCTACTCCATAGGACATATGCAATTTTTTTCATTGATCATACTTTTGAAGTTGTGTCTAAAATTGCCTCATCCAAATTTGTACACATTTTCTCTCTCTCTTTTTTGTTTCTTTAGAAATTTTAGATTAACAGGTGACATTTAGGTTTATGATCCACTTTGGAGTTAATTTTTATAGAAGTTGAGGTTGAATTTGAGCTTCATTATGTTTGTTTTCCCTTACTTTTTTGCATATGCAATTTTTCTATGATGATTTGCTTCAAAGATCTTTTTTTGAATTTTAAGATAATATCATGTTTTGCCTATTTTACACAAATATGTTAATCTGTTTAAATCTTCAACACCCTAACATCACTTTTAATTGTTTCTGCTCTGTCCTATGTCATCTTTGCTATCCTTGTATCCCAAAACTTTTTTTCTTAAAAATATTTTTAGTTTTCAATGGATCTTTATTTTATTTATTTATATGGGATGCTGAGAATCGAACCAAGTGCCTCACACATGCTAGACAAGTGCTCTATCACTGAGCCACAACCCCAGCCACCCCCCCAAACTTCTTAAACTGAGTGTCTCACTCATTGTCTCAGTTTCTTGATCCCACAATGATTTGGTTTCAAAAGTTTTCAATCAGTGAACTTATTTGCTGGAGGATACAGTATAAGTTGATGATCAGGTCTAAGGGATCACACCACCCAATAGCAGAGAGAGCTACTATCTTCAAGTACTATCTTGCCCACCAATCTTTCATTTATGAAACATTATACCTAATTGTAAGTTCATGTATATGTTTGCAAATAAAAGATATTTGACTTCAGACATAGAGTATGATCTCTTTAATTTTTCCTTTGAATTTGAATTAAATTTATTTTTAACTGATAACATAAAGTGTATAAACTCAGGGGTATCATGCCATGTTTTGAATAAAGAACATTTACCATTTCTTTGTAGTGAATACATTAAAATTCTTGTAATTTTTTGAAATATACTGTACATTATCATTATCTATAGGCACCTTACTATGCAATACCATATCAAAAATTCTTACTCCTATCTCATTACAACCTAGTACCAGTGATCAATCTCTACCAATCACTCTCATTCTCTACTCTCCTCAGACTCTGGTAACTACCATTTTACAAATTGAGTGAGATCATGCACTGTTTGTTTATCTGTGCTTGGATTATTTTACTTAATGATCTTTGCTTCCATCCATGTTGTTGCAAATGACAGGGTTTCACTTTTTAGCTGATTAGTATTTCATTGCATTCATATATATATGTGTGTATATATACATATATACATATATATGAATTAGTATTTCATTGCATATATATTGTATATATGTATATAACCTTTTCGTTGTCCATTCATCAGTTGATAGATGTGTAGGTTGTTTCCATCTCTTAGGTATTGTGGATAGTGCTATAATAAACATGAGAGTACAGATGTGTCTTTGACATACTGATTTTATTCCCTTTGGATATATATACCAAGTTGTGGAATAGCTGGATCATATGGTGGTTCTGTATTTAGTTTCTTGAAAAACCTTCACATTGTTTATCATACTGTACTAATTTATAATCCAACAACAACGAACAGGTGTTTATATTTTTCTCCACATTCTAGCCAGAATTTAGCAAACTCTGTGGTGTAAGTAATCGTGTTTTCTCTATACAGGTCATCTGTGAGCAAGCCATATGATCAAGCCCATGGAACCATTAAATCAGTCTCAAGTATCAGAATTCATTTTGGTGGGACTGACTAGCTTCAAGGATATAGAGTTTCTTCTCTTTGCACTCTTCTCAATTATCTATTTGTTAACAGTTTTAGGTAACCTACTCATTATAGTTACAGTTTTTTCTACCCCAAACCTGAACACCCCCATGTACTTTCTCCTTGGGAATCTATCTTTTGTGGATATGACCCTTGCTTCCTTTGCCACACCTAAAATGATCATGAACTTGGTAAAAAACAAGAAGACTATTTCTTTGGTTGGTTGCTTCACTCAGATATTTCTTCTTCATTTACTGGGTGGAAATGAAATGGTACTATTGGTTTCCATGGCCTTTGACAGATATGTGGCCATCTGTAAGCCCCTACACTATATGACTATCATGAACAAGAAAGTGTGTACCTTGCTTGCAATTATTCCATGGTTAATAGGTCTCCTTCATGCAGGGCTTCAGTTACCATTTGTTGTGAACTTGCCTTTCTGTGGTCCCAATGTAGTGGACAGCATTTTCTGTGATCTCCCTCTGGTTAGCAAACTTGCATGCACAGACACATATTTTGTACAGGTAGTCATTGTTGCTAACAGTGGTATGCTCTCCATGAGTTGTTTCCTCATTTTGCTGGTCTCCTACAGTGTGATCCTTATAACCATCAGAAGGCACTCTTCTACCGGGCAATCCAAAGCCCGTTCCACTTTGACAGCTCACATCACAGTAGTGGTTATCTTCTTTGGTCCGTGCATTTTCATCTATGTTTGGCCCTTCAACAACCACTCTGTAGACAAATTCCTTGCTGTATTCTATACCATTATCACCCCTATCTTGAATCCACTTATCTATACTCTACGAAACAAAGAAATGAAGACAGCCATGAGGAAACTCTGGAGAGCTTTCGTGCATTCGAAAGAAGATACTTAGGTTAAATGCCTAATTACAGAGAAATGGGGTTTTGTTCAGATCTCTAAAATTTTCTTTTAAAATAGACTTATCTAATTCATATAGAGAAAGGAAAATAAAACAGCAAGATTGTAGAAGACAGGTATCTGATAATATTTTGAATATAAATTTAATAGATATATTTTTATTGGTGTTTAAAATAATGTTGGGAGAGTTCTTATAATTGTCAGTGACACATGTCCTTCAGAGCAGTTTTATAGATATACATTTTAACAGGGTTCTCATAAAACTTTGTATGAAAAGGAAATAAAGTCAATCTTTAGAATGTCTACCATAATTTTCTGTATAGTTTGAGGGATTTAGTACTCTCTGTGGCTCTAACATTAGTTTTCTTTTTCTCAATGATATTAGTGTCTTAGTCACAAATTATATGTGGTGCCTTCTAAGACACCAGGAATTGAATTGCATCATTTACCTCCATCAAAGTCACTCATTTTTCCTGTAACCACTAAAATGTGAGTTTGTATAGTTGTCTTTAAGGCTGATAATATAATGGCATCTTACTACCATTTTCCTGACCTCAATATTTTAATTCCATAAAACTATGCTCTGACTCCAAATATCAGCTTATACACTACAGAAATATGAACCCTGGATTTTGGAAGCCATATTTTTGTGTCTGGCCCTGTGGCCCAGACATCAGCTCAGACATCATATTGAGAAAGTCCCTAACAGACCAATTATAGCTCCTCTCTCTGGCTCCTTAGTTGCTTCAAAAAGCTCTGTACCTCATATACCATTACCAATGGGCAATGGGAGTGCCTGGTTCCAGGTATCACTGTTATTACCTCTTGAGAATGCAGATATATAGTAGCCCACATTTGCTTGTGCTTCTGACCATCATTCCAAGTATTCCTAAGAACATCACCTATACATCCATCACCTCAAGTGGTCCAGGAAGCCAGATGCTAGGCCAGAAGTACTTCTCTCTATCATAACACCCTCAATAGGAGACAAGGACTCTGTAAAGATGTTAACAGCCCTCTTCATAAAGACCTGGATCACCACCACTGCAGAGTTCCACACTGTCAGTCACTGAAGGTCCCTGCAATCTTCCTCAACACCAACTTCAGCTTATAGAGGAAAGTAGAGTCTATACCACTGCACACCCGTGGTCATCACAACAGTTTCAGCCAACCTGACAGTGCCCTAGCACCCACACATAGGGAAGGGTCTTTCCCCACTGAAAGCAGCATGTGAAGTCTGGGAGAGGTGAGTGCTCCAACAAATGCAAGGAGTACACATAAGACAACAATGCATGAAAAACCAAGACAACACACCTCCACAAAAGAACTCAGTAATTTCCCAGTATGTGACTGAAAGTGAACTCTAAGGTGAGGTACAGGTAATTTTCATGGTCACTAAAATATTATCGAGTAAAAACTGCAATACCTCAGATGTTCACTGCAAGAAAGGCAGACACATAGACAATGTGAAAAAATAAGGAAAGAAAGTGTCCCAAACAAACCGAGATACTACAATAGTAAAAATAGTGGTAAAAATTGATCACTCCGATGAAAATATAAGGGAGCAAAGACAGGTAGCAAAAGATTACGTTAAGAAAGATATAGACATTCTGAACAAACAAAATCAGAAATTCTTGAAATGAAGGAAATACAAAATCAAACAATAGAAAGCATCACCAATAGACTAGATCACTTGGAAGACAAAACCTCATATAATAAAGATAAAATTTACAATCCTGATAATAAAGTTGACCACACAGTGAGATGGTATGAAACCATGAGCAGAACATCCAAGAATTATAGGATAGAATCAAAAGATCAAATCTTAGATTTATCAGCATAGAAGAAGGCACAGAGTTTCAAACCAAAGGAATGCACAATATCTTCAATGGAATAATATCAGAAAATTTCTCAAAGAATGAATTGGAAAATCATATACAAGAGGCTTACAGAACACCAAATGTACAAAATTAAAATACATCTATATATTACAATGAAAATACCTAGCATATAGAATAAGGATAGAATTTTAAAGACTGAAAGAGAAAGGAATCAGATTATCTATAGAGGGAGAACAATTTGGATTTCAGCAGATTTTGCAAGCAAGACCCTCAAAGTCAGGAAATCTGGGAACAACATATACCAAGCTCTGAAAGAAAATAGATGCCAACCAAGCATCTTATATCCAGCAAAATTAAGTTTCAAATTTGATGACAAAATAAAAACCTTCTATGATAAAAGTTTAGAGAAATTACAGTGAGAAAGCCTGTATTACAGAGCGTTCTCAGTAAAATATTCCATGAGGAGGAAATGAAAACCAACAATAAAAATCTGCAAAGGGATAAACTACAATAAAGGAAAGACCAATCAAAGGAGAAACCAAGTCAGGTTAAAAACCAAAAATAAACCAAAAGGACCAGGAAGACAAATCATATTTCAATAATAACTCTGAATGTGAATGGCCTAAACTTGTCAATTAAATGACATAGACTCACACATTGGATTTACAAAAGAGACCCAACAATATGCTGCCTTCAAAAGACTCATCTCACAGGAAAAGACATCCAGAAACTGAAAGTGATAGGGTGAGAAAAAAATGTATCACTCACCTGAACTGCATACACAAGCAGGAGTTTCCATCCTCATATCAGATAAATTGGACTTCAAACCAAAGCTAGTGAAAAGAGGTAAAGAAGGACATTTCATACTACTTAAGGGAATCAGTTATTAACAAGACATAACAATCATAAATATCTATGCCCACAACAATGGGGCATCTATGTATATCAACAAGCCCTTCTCAAATACAAGAATCAAATAGATCACAACACAATAATACTTGGTGACTTTAACATACCTCTTTCACCACTGGATAGATCTTCAAAACAAAAACAAAACAAACTATAGAACTCAATAAAACAATCAATAATTTAGACTTAAGAAAATATATAGAATATTCCATCCATCAATGAGTGAATACCCTTTTCTCTCAGTGATACATGCATCTTTTTCCAAAATAAATCATATGTTATGCCACAAAACAAGGCTTAGCAAATAACAACAATAACAAAATAGAGATAGTAACCTGCATTCTATCTGACCATAATGGAATAAAAGTCAATAATAAAATAAAAAATAGAAGCTACTCCAACACCTGGAGACTAAATAATATGCTAATGACTGATGCATGGATAACAGAAGACATTAGGAAAGAGACAAAAAATTCTTAGACAAATGAGAACTCTGATATAGCATGTCAAAATCTTGGGGACACTATGAAGGCAGTGCTAAGAGGAAAGTTCACTGCACTGAGCTCACTCATTAAAAGAAGAGAAAGTCCACAAATAAATGATCTCACACTACATCTCAAAGTCCTAGAAAAAGAGGAACAAACCAACATCAAAAGAAGTAGAAGACAGGAAGTAATAAAAATGAGGGCTGAAATCAGTGAAATTGAAACAAAAGAAACAATTCAGAAAATTGAAAAAACAAAAACCTGGTTCTTTGAAAAAATAAATAAAATTGATAAACACACACACACACAAAAACAAACCAAAAGAGAGAAAAAACTCAAACTACAAAAATTCATGATGAAAAGGGAAATATCACAACAGACACAATGGAAATACAAAAAATAATTTAAAACTATTTTTGAAAATATATACTTCATTAAAATAGAAAACTTTAAAGACACTAAAAAATTTTTAGATGCATATGACCAACCCAAACTGAACCAGGAGGACATACACAACTTAAGCAGATCAAGTTCAAGCAAGAAAATTGAAGACACCATCAAAAGCCTACCAACCAAAAAAAGCCCAGGACAAGTTGGATTCTCAGCCGAGTTCTACAAGACCTGCAAAGAAGAATTAATACCAATACTCCTCAAATATTCCATGAAATAGAAAAGGAGAGAATCCTTCCAAACTAATTCTGTGAGGCTAGTATTACCCTGATAGCAAAACCAGAGACACAAAAAAGAAAGAAAATTTCAAACCAATATCCCTGATGAACATAGATGCAAAAATTCTCAATAAAATTTTGGAAAACCACATGCAAAAACATATTTAAAATATAGTGCACCATGATCAAGTAGAGTTCATTCAAGGGATGCAAGGTTGATTCAACATACGGAAATCAGTAAACATAATCCATCACATCAATAGACTTAAAGATAAGAATCATATGGTTACATCAATTGATGAAGAGAAAGCATTTGAAAAAATACAGCACACTTTCAGGTTCAAAACACTAGAAAAACTAAGGATAGTAGAAACATACCTCAACATTTTAAAAACTAAATATGCTAAACCCGTGGCCCCATCATCCTAAATGGAGAAATATTGGAAGCATTCCCTCTAAAAATGGGAACAAAACTCTTTTACTACTTCTATTCAACATAGTCCTTGAAACTCTAGCTAGAGCAATTAGACAGATGAAAGAAACTAAAGGGATACAAATAGGAAAAGAAGAATTCAAACTATCATTATTTGCTGATGACATGGTTCTCTATGGAGAGGATCCAAAAAATTCCACCAGAAAACTTCTAGAATTAATAAATAAATTCAGTAGCATAGCAGGATATAAAATTAATATCCATAAATCAAATGCATTTCTATACATGGGTAATGAACCCTCTGAAAGAGAAATTATGAAAACTACCCCATTCACAATAGCCTTAATAAAACATAAAATACTTGGTAATCAATTTAGCAAAGAGACCTCTACAATGAAAACTACAGGACACTAAAGAAAAAAAATGAAGACCTTAGAAGATGGAAAGATCTCCCGTGCTCTTTGATAGGCAGAATCAATATTGTCAAAATGACCATACTGCCCAAATCACTATACAGATTCAATGTGATTCCAATTAAAATCCTAACACCATTCCTTGTAGAAATAGAAAAAGTAATCAAAATTTATTTGGAGGTGTAAGAGACCCATAATAGCCAAAGTAGTCCTTAGCAAGAAGAGTGAAGCAGGAGGTATCACAATACCAGACCTTAAACTATATTACAAAAGTATAGTAACAAAAACATCATAATATTGGGGCCAAAATAGAAATGTAGACTAACTGTACAGAAAAGAAGATGCAGAGACAAGCCCACAAAAATACAGTTATCTTATAAAAGACAAGTGCACTGAAAACGTACATTGGCAAAAAGATAGCCTCTTCAACAAGTGGTACTAGGGGAAACTGGAAATCCATTTGCAGCAAAATGAAACTAAACCCCTATTACTCATCATGTACAAAACTCAACTTAAAGTGGATCAAAGACCAAGGAATTAGACCAGACACCCTGAGCCTAATAGAAGAAAAAGTAGGCCCAATCCTTCATCACATCAGATTAGGGCCTGACTTCCTTAACAAGACTCCAAAAGTGCAAGAAATAAAACAAAGAATCAATAAATGGGAAGGATTCGAACTAAAAAGTTTCTTCTCAGCAAAAGAAACAATCAATGAGGTGAAGAGAAAGCCTACACTTCAGGACCAAATTTTTGCCACACGCACATCAGATAGAGCACTAATCTCCAGGATATATAAAGAACAACAACAACAACAAAAAACCACCAAAAAGACAAACAACTAAACAGACACTTCTCAGAAGAAGAAATACATTTGCTCATCAAATATATAACAAAATGTTCAACATCTCTAGTAATTAGAGAAATGCAAATCAACACTACTCTAAGATTTTATCTCACATCAGTCAGAATGGCAGTTTTCAAGAATACAACCAACAGTAAGTGTTGCGAGGTTGTGGGCAAAAGGCATGCTCATACATTGCTGGTAAGACTGCAAATTGGGTACCACCAATCTGGAAAGCAGTACAGAGTTTCTTAGAAAACTTGGAATGGAACCACCATTTGACCCAGCTATCCCACTCCTCGGTCTATACCCAAAAGACTTAAAAACAGCATACTCCAAGATGCAGCCCTTTCAATGTTTATAGCAGCTCAATTCACAACAGCTAAACTATGGAACCAACCTAGATGCCCTTCAATAGATGAATGGCTAGAGAAACTGTGGCATGTATACACAATGGAATATTACTCAGCAATAAAAGAATAAAATTATGGCATTTGCAGGTAAATGGATGGAGCTGGAGAATATCATGCTAAGCAAAGTAAGCCAATCCCAAAAAACCAAAGGTTAAATGTTCTCTCTGATAAATGGATGCTGATCCATAATGTGAGGGAGGCATGTGAAGAATGGAGGAACTTTGGTCAAATGGTAGGGAGGGTAGTGGAGGGCACATGGGGGCAAAAATGATGGTGGAAAGAGATGAACTTCATTACCCTAGATTCATGTATGTCTGCACATATGGTGCTACTCTACATCATGTACAACCTGAGAAATGGAAAGTTGTGCCATATGTGTGTACAAGAAATCAAGACGCATTCTGCTGTCATGTAAACCTAATTAGATTAACTTAAAAAAAAATGGTAGTGGTACAATAAGTAACACATAGCTCAGTGGGATGGAATAGTGAGCAAAAAAGAATTCCAGGCACTTTTGGTCAATTTATTTTCAAGGAAGGTACTAATAACACACAATATCGAAAGTACAGTATTTTCCATAAAATCCAAAATTATTAATGAAAGAATAGAAATACACATGTTAACACAAAACAAATGTTAACATTCATGGCTATTTTAATAACTTTAAAGGTATATTTTGGGAAAAAATTATTTCCAGAGAGAAAAAAAGGGCATCTCACATAGAGATAACAGTCAATGAATCAGGATGACCTAAAAATTTCAATTATGTATGTCCCTAATCACAGACCTAAAATATGGAAAGAAAACTGATAAAACTACAAGGAGAAGGCACAGACAGAAAATTACAAACAAAAATGTCCAAACCTCACTCTCAACATTTGATTTAAGCTGATAAAAATTCATCCAAGTTTAATCAATTTTACATAATTCATGTTTACCCAACACTTTGATCAAAATATAAGGCTATCTTTTCATTTGAAGTGCACAGATATTTGCCAAACTAGGGAATATTCTGTTCCATATAAACAGTCTCAATTAATTTAAAAAGTATTCAATTTACCCTGATTTGTACATAGATGTATAAAACAGCTCTATTTGTAATATCCTCAAAGTGAAAAAAATATAAATATCCTTCAGTAGATGAATGGATGACAACATGCTGGGATTTAAGTACAACTGAATAGTATTCAGCAATAGAAAGGAATGTTCTGCTGATGCAAACACTAACATGACAAATATAAAAATAAGTATAATAAGAGAAAGAAGTCAGATTTAACAAGAGTTCCAACTACTTGGGTTCATAGACTGGTGGTTGTCTGTGGAGAGAGGATGTGTGGAAGGACTAGAAAGAGATTGTCTAGGAACAAGGGAGCTCTGGGGGCTGAGGCACATGTCACTCTCTACATGGTGATGGTCTGTTCATGGCTGTATGCCTGTGTCCATGATTTTTAAATTGTACATTTTCAATATGAAAAGTTTACTATATGTCAGTGTGCTACAAATTTGCATTTAAAGCTAGGCAATTAAAATAGAGGTATTTTTAACTCATTTCCATGTCCTTTTATAAAACTTAAAGATACCTTAGTAATTTCATATCCATTTTACAAAAGCCAATATCTCATGTAATCATAGAATAAACTGAATTACATCAGGACATTTGACCAAAATTACCTGCCTAGTCAGACTATCTTGACTTACATCAGGGCACTGTGTGATGCCATGGCTTTTTGTTTGTGGTTATATGTCACACTGTTTACTGTAAGGCCCCTCTGGCAATTGGAAATAAAATTTTAATTAAATGTGCTTATGTAGATATAATTATGGATCAAGATTGCAGAAGACATCTCCTTAATATTTATTGGCCAAATGAATGACTACTAATTTTAATATTGGGTTGATTTACATGAGGTTTATCTTGTCTCCTTGTTCTACATCAAGAGTATGCAACATTTGGTATCACTCTTATAGAAAGAAAACCCCAAGAGATGTCTAGGTAATTCTTTCCATGATTCATGTTCTTTTCAAAGCATAGAATAGAAAATTTCACCCAAAGGATGGCTTCAGGTGGTGAATATAGGACATGGTGAAGTTGGGCAATTCCACAGACATGTTATCCACCCAGCAATGGATGTCATCAATAACACACTTTACAAGGGGAGAGAATCAGATAATATGTAGTATTTAGAGAGTTATCTCAGCTCTCTGATTTTCTCCTTTAAGATAACTCTTAAAATATTTGCATGTGTCTGCTTTAAGGTTTCCTACTATGCCTGCATTTAAGTGCTCCTTTACCCTCTGATATTCTCAGAAGTCAATTCATGGACTTTTCCCTCCTATCTTGCCCTTACTGGAGTTTCTATGGTCTTAACAAGTGTGCACACAACACTAAGATGTACTACCTCAGTAATGCTTTCAAGTCTGTGTAGGGAGCTCACATTCTCTGCCTGCTAATCAACATAGGTAGCTTCCAGCTATTCTTATTCTAATGATCTCTGCATTTGAAGAGAATATATGTGTTTTATACCAGTAATTGTATAGTATGTCAGATAACTTTTATCATAGAGATATAAGTAAAAATGATCACAAGTCTGAAAAATAGTGATATAAAATTTGGTCACTCCAGACCAAAGGAAAGAATCAAAAAATTTTCTATCCATGCCAGAGTTCCTGCTGACCAGCAAGAGCACAGGCAAAGATCCAGGACCAACTTCAGGGACCGCTGCAGGAGCCCAGCCAAAGGCAGACTGGAAACTGCTAGCCACTAGTCACAGAGGAACACGGACCCAGGAGTAGGACTGCTTCTGGGGACCTCTGCAGGAGACCTGGCCTAAGTGAGGCCCGGGACTGCCCCCAGTTTCACACCAGAGTTCCTGCCAACTGATGCAAGCACAGGCCAGGGCCCAAGACCACCCTCAGGGACCACTGAGGGAGCCCAGCTAAGGCCACTCCCACTGCCATCTTGAGTTACTTCCACCATCACCATCACAACCGTTAGTGGCAGTAGTGTCCATCTGAAGACACCTGTGGGGGCCTGGAAGTGAACTCCAAGGTGAGATACAGGTAATCTGTAGTGTCACTACAAGATTATAGGATATAAACCACAATACCTCAGATTGGCATTGCAAGAAAGGAAGATACATAATCAACATGAAAAAACAAGGGAAGAAAGTGCCCCAAATAAACCTAGATACTACAGTAATAGAATCCATTGACAGCACAGTTGATGAAATGTCAGAGAAAGAATTCAGAATGTACGTAATTAAAATGATCTGCAAATTAAAGAATGACTTAAGCGAGCAAATACAGGCAAAATCTGATCACACCAATAAAGAAATAATAGAGCAAATAAAGGCAACCATTGATCACTCCAACGAAGAGACAAGGGGGCAAATACAGGTAGCAAAAGATTACTTTAAGAAAGGGCTAGAGACTCTGAAAAAAAAATCAGAAACTCTTGAAATGAAGGAAACAATAAACAAACAAAAAAAACAAAAAAAAAAACTCAATAGAAAGCATCACCAGCAGACTAGATCACCTGGAAAACAAAACCTTGGATAATGAAGACACAATATACAATCTTGAAAATAAAGTTGACCATATAGTGAAAATAGTAAGAAATCATGTACAGAACATATAAGAATTATGGGATAGCCAAATCTAAGATTTATCAGGATAGAAGAAGGCACAGAATTTCAAACCAAAGGAATGCACAACCTCTTCAATAAAATAATATCAGAAAATTTCCCAAACATGAAAAATGAATTGGAAAATCAAATACAAGAGGCTTATAGGACACCAAATGTACAAAATTTCAACAGATCTACACCAAGGCACATTATAATGAAAATGTCCAGCATACAGAACAAGGATAGAATTTTGAAGGCCTCAAGAGAGAACAAATTAATAGTTTTATTGATGCCTTTTAATACTCCTAAAAGAGTAATTCAGTTTGTCTGTTTTGCCTACATTTTTGTTTTCATTAATTCCAGACCTAACATTAGCACTTTTATGAAAATTATTTAAAAATGAGAATTCTAAAGATGTCTTATTAGAATATCCTATTGTCTTAGTTCCTGTAAGATAGCAATAATGCCTCCTGTGAAAAACAGGTAAAGGTAGAATCAGTTGCTATGTTCCTAGAAAGCAAGCAGACATTGCATATGCATCTCCTGTGGTTACTGAATACACAGGTGCATGTTAGTTTAGACAAAATGCCAGTAGTAGGCCTTTAATAAAAGGCAAATGTAAGTATTTTGCTAACAGAAAGTATTCAGCTCACCAATACAACTGTGGCCCATGGCTTTGGAAATGTGACTGTGTCAAAATACACCACAAAGAATGGAGAAAGGAAATAATTCTTTATTAACATATTCTGAGTTCTTGAAATGGTTAATAAGAAATTTCTGTATATTTTCCTTTACATAATTATAAGTCTTTTATCAATTAATTATGCTCATTTTAGAGGTAAAGAAATGGAAACAAAAATAGATTTAGTACTAGGTCATAATGTCAATAAGTATTGAAGTGAGACATTAATCAGGTATAAATTAAAACTCTTTGATAAGTCTTCTAATTCTCCTAAATACTGGTTAATATTAATATATTAATATAACTAGTCCACCAGTGTTTGAGTGATAGCAATTATAAAATTTTAACAAAAAGTAGCAATTACTTGATTTTTTAAGAAAAATGCTGTTTGATTTCTTAAAGAAGGTACATAGTCATCTTTTAGCAAACTATTCTCTCAGACATATTTGAAATCATGCTTTTTCCATTAACCATCATCTATGTAACTTATTTATTCGGTACAGAACTAGTTTTTGAAAATTTATCCTGGAAAGTTTTGTGTTAATAGGAAATTAAGTTATGAAAATCAGATCAAATTGTTTAAATTTTCAGGGGACATAAACCTGTTACATGCAATGTCAATGTATTGTCCCTATAAATTGAGTAAATTTCTAACATATGTCTATTTTCAAGTAAAAATACTATTGTTATATATCCTCTTTTCTCTAGCAAATATATGTTATCTAATTTAGGAGAATTTTGTTTTCATTTTATCTTTGTCTATCTTTTGTCTATTTATCTTATCTTTGTCTATCTTTGTCTCTGAGTTTTCAGTAAAATGAAAGAGAAAAATATTGCCAAAATAAGTTAATGGCTTTTATTATTCATGCTCCTCTTGGCGCTAACATAGTGATTTCAAGTTATAAAATACACACACACTGAAACAATGCCAAAGGGAATTACTGAAGAGGAAAGGAAAATGGGCGATTATTCTCCACCATTCAGTTTAAGAAGTCTTGTTCATTTATTTAGAGATAAATACAAGCAACATAATTATATTTAAAGATGAATAATCATTTTTCACTGAAAGTTTACATTCACTCAGTGCTAACAGTCAATTTTCATCTTGATAATAATATACATATGATAGGTTATGATGGATGGATGGATGGATGGATAGATAGATAGATAGATAGATAGATAGATAGATAGTAGATAGATGTGACATTGGTAATGTCCATGATCAGGGACTAAAATTTCAAAGCCTAGGGATTTTGCTGTGTCCATTGATATAATTGAAGACCAATATTTTGATAATCTGAAATTATATGTAACATTCAGAGTTCATCAAGTTTAAACCTAATTTTGATTGGTCTTCCACTTTGGTTAAAAAAATTCTACATAAACCTACACTGATTCTTTTCTAATTCAGTTTACTAAATAAATTCTACTATGTTTAATTTGTGATAAATTATACACCTGTGTTTGAATCCAGATCATTATGCCAGCATGTTATTTGGCCTTCAAGTTATTTATTATAAGAGCTTTTCTCATAAAAGTTGTCACAATTTTTTTTATGTATAAGCTGAAAATTTAATTTTATGATGTCATATAGAAGAGGTTTTATAGAGGCCGGAAGAAATTATTATGCCCAGTATAAAAAAAATATGGTATGATTGCATCATTTTATGTGTTGGATTTCAATGCCAGCTTACTGTAATCTTCCAAAGTAAATGATTTCATTTTTGTTATTTAGTGTAACAATTGTTAGTACCATGCTCAATTTTTTTTTAATGTACTGAAGCTACTTTCCAGGTGAAGCTATAATCACTATTTAGCCTTTCAACCTTGCTGTCTGCTTTTTTCATTACTTTCTTGTGAGAGTACTCTCCCAGTAGATCACTTGCATATAAATCCCATTTCATGTCCTGTGTCTTAGAAAGTTAGTCAGCTACACTTGCTTTTGGGAATAATGGTATTTTGGCCAAAATTTCTCTTCCTGATTATATTTTTTTCAATTTCACACTTAGATGTTAAATTTCAATGTGAATATAAAATCCTAAATATTAAGTGCTCTTTCTCAGTCTTGCTAATTAATTATCTTTCATTATCTCTAGGTTATTTTAGAGGATGAGATGAATAAAATGGATGAAGGAACTCAGTATGTAGTATCATAATTTGTGCTTCTTGGACTTGGCCACTCATGGAATATGGAGATTTTACTCTTCATGATATTTCTGATGCTTTACCTGATCATCATGTCTGGGAATATCATCATTATAATATTAATAATCACTAACCCTCATCTCCATTCCCCCATGTGTTTCTTATTAACTAATCTGTCCTTTGTTGATATGTGGCTCTCCTTAATCACCACTCCTAAGATGATCACAGACTTTCTTAGAACAGACCATTTCCCTTGGAGGTTACATGTGCCAGATTCTTTTTGTGCAAATTGTGCATAATGGTGCTTCTGGTGGTCATGGCCTATGACCGCTATATGGCCATCTGCAAACCACTCCACTACTCCACCATTATGAGTCTGCAAAGGTGCATTGATTAATGTTGACATACTGGACTTCTGGCTTTTTGCATGCATGAGTCAAATGGCTGTGATTGTGCAGCTGCCTTTCTGTGGTTCTAGGGAAATAGTTTCCTCTGTGACATACCACTGGTCATCAAGCTAGCCTGTGTAGAAACTAATAATTTGGACATTTTAATTAATATTGATACAGGACAATGACTGTAGATAGCATGTACTATATATTTTTACATTTTTTTTTCCTAGTCCTGGTACTCAGGCTTCACACATGCTAGGCAAGTGCTTTACCATTGAGTCACATCCCAGCCCTACTACATATTTTTAAAAGGTAGAAAAAAGTATTTTGAAAGCTTTTATCCTAGAAATGATAAATATTTGAGGAGATAGATATATTTAGGCTAATTAAAACATTAAATGATTTATATATGCATTTCAAAATCTTAGTATGGAAAATATATGTTTTTTAAAAATTTTAACATATATTAGTTATGTATTAATGAGGTTAAATTTTATGTTTTGACATATGCATAAGCTTGGTCTGATCAAATGTAATCAGTCTCCTTTGATCCCTTCCACACACACCTTTCTAAACTTCTACTAGTTATTATTCTATATTCAGGTCAATTTGTTTTTATTTCAAAATATGAAACAGAACATTAAGTACTTATATATCTGTCTGACAAAATTAGTTTAATTTAACTTAAGAAACAAACACTTATTTTTAACATTGCATTGTTTAAGTGAGGCTATTTGTCTTCTTGCTCTAATTTCCATGGTAGTCGATACTTGATATCACTCTTAACAAAGAATTCTCTATGGGTATCTGAAGAAAATTATTTCCATAATTCTTCTATTATGAGCATATAATAATAGGTCATTTCACCAAGGGACCACTTCCAGTGGTGAATATATGTCAGGGTGAGGGAAAGCACATCCACAGATACCATCTCCTCTGAACTTGGATGTCATTTCAGGCACCATCAGAAGAGAAGACGAAAAGAGAATGTGATCCAAATTAAAAATAAATTGTGTTCAGTAAGTCATATCTCTCTGATGTTCTTTTGAAAGATAATTCTCAAAATATTTCTTTGTATCTGTTTTAAGAATGTCCTCTGTGCTTGATTTGAGGAAAGCTTCTTTAGTCTCTGAATTTCTAGATGACAATTCATGGTTAGAGAGAAGGTATTATATGTAAGATATTTTACCATAGATATTGGAATTAAAAAGTTTATAAATTGAGGGAGGAATGATATTACCACAGAAATAGAATCAAAACTCTTAACCTCTCAAAACAAAAAATTAGCATGAACTTATGGAAGTTACTTGATCCTACTCCCTGTGTATTACACAGAGTATATCTTAGGTCATCTATTAAATTGTTCAAATTCAAGTTTCTCCTTGTAAAAATACAAATACTAAAATTCCCACTAAGTTTTATGATTATTATAGAAAAAAGCCTTTTTTTGTTTGTTTGTTTGTTGTTGTTATGGGAATTGAGACCAGGGGCACTTTAGCCTTTTATAAAAATTTTTTTATTTTGAGACAGGGTCTCAATAAGTTGCTGAAACTGACCTCAAATTTGTGATCCTCATGCCTAGAACCTCCTGAGTCACTAGGATTACAGGCACCCACCATTTCTTTTCCTAGACAATAAATCTTTATGGAAGAATATTGCATATGGAAGAGGTTGAAAATATGTTGCTTATTTTCATACTTCTGAAAGAGTAAAATTATGTCTTCTTTTCTTAATTTTTCAATTTTACTAATCCAAGAATTGGCATTATACTTTTTAGGAGAATTTTCCCATTGTTAATAGTAAGAATTTAAAAGTGCTGTAATAGAATGCCCTTTTGCCACATACAGGTCCTATTATAATATTAATAACCCCTCTAGGCATGGGCAGAATTAAGAATGAAAACATTAAGTTCCTGGAAAGAAAAAAGTATGCCTGATGTGTTTCTTTATATCTTAGAGGATTATTGAGTATGTGTATCTTAATTAAGAGATAAAGCGAGTAGATATTTCAAAGAAAAAATATTGCGTATATTTTGCTTACAGATGATTCCTTAAATATGTACAATTAATATAATTATAATTTAAAAATTAAAAAAAAATTAGCTGTACAAAAAAGTATTACTAATAAGTTTTGGAAATTATACTGCTTTCAGTATCACCATATAACTTGAAGAAAGTATTAATACTTATTAATATTCACTGAGTACTGAAAAAATCAAAGAGTTTTCTGCTTATTTTCTGGTTCATATTTTGGACATATCTATCAAATTGAATGTCCTCTTTTCACAAATGAGTAAGTGAAAACAAAGTAGTTTAGCTTAATGGCATAGGTCAACAAGTAATAGAGGTAGATTTCTGCCCAGGTGTCACTAAATCAAAAGTCTGTTTATTCCAGTCTACAAAATCTTTTAAATATTAGTTACAATAATGGAGTAATATAATTAGCCTACTAATACTATGAAAATATTAACAATTTCAAAACTGATAAAAAGGAAGTATGACTTTTTTTATTGATAAATTGTTTCCTAAGAATGTACAAAATCATCTGTTTAGCAATATCCTTCCTCCAGCAGAGTCAAAATACTGCTTTTCCTACCAACAGTACAGAACTAGGGCTTTCAACATTAATCTAGAAGAAGTTTGTATTGATAAGATATTAAGATTCAAAATATAGGTCAGATTGTTCAAGTTTCTCAGTGTTCATAAATCAGGATATTTTCCTCATAAATTGTGTAAATCTTTTCTATTATTGAAGATATGTTCATTTGTAAGTTGTGAAACTATAGTCATATGTCTCCTTTCTCATGGTAAGTATATGTGTTACTACCTACAGTAATGTATTTAGGGAAATTTTTTCTTTCTTTCCTTAATACTTATTCTAAACCACTGAATTCCCAGTGAAAGGGAAAGAAAAACTAGTGCTCATGGTGAAGCAGTGGTTCTCATTGTTCACTTGCTCTCCTATTTCCAAAAAATAGAAGATTAAATATGCAAAAACTGAAACAATACTGAGAGAGAAATAATAGAGGGAGGAAGGAAATGAACAATTATCTTTTCATTAGGTAGCACTGGAAATGTTGCCAATTTACTAAAGGATAATTTTAAGCAATGCCATTGTTTTATTTACAGGTGAACTATTGATCACTAAAGACTTAACTACATGTTCACTTTTCAGTAATAGGCAAAGATCGGCCTTCCTTACACATGTATGTAATTTACTGTCTTAGAAAACATAGGGAGAGCTGAGGTGGTGGTGCATACCTATAATCCCAGCAGCTAGGGAGGCCGAGGTAGCAGGATCGTGAGTTCAAAGCCAGCCTCAGCAACAGTGTGGTCCTAAGTAACTCAATGAGACCTTCTATCTACATAAAATACAAAATGGGGTTGGGGACCTGGCTCAGTGGTTGAGTGCCCAAGTTTAATCCCCGATAACCAAGAAAAGAAAGCATAGGTAGAACACATTGGTATCTCTGATGGTCAGAGACTGCAACATTTCAAAGCCTAAGCAATTCATAAAATCCAGTCATAAACTGAAGGTAGATATTTACTAATGATAAGCCTGAATTATAAGGAGCTTTGATTCAGAGTTCATGAAGTCAGAATCTGAGTCTCAGTTGCCTTCAACTTTCTGTAGAACTCTACACTATTTTTTTTAATTAATTTATTATGCTAAACGAATTCCACTGTATTTTGGATTTTCATTAATGGTAGACTATGGGCCTAGTCTTATATCCATATAATCACATCAAGGCATTTAGTATATACCTCTCTGTATAGCTTCTTTCATAAAGGTTGTCCCAACACATTTTATTTTGTTTCCTTTTTATTTTTGTATTTCAAGCTAACATATATTTTGGAATGATAACTTAAAAGTTTAGCTAATGAGTCTAATTGAAAATGTTTAACTGAAGATTAAAGCAATCATTGTACATGATACAGAGAAACTGTAATGTCATATCATGTCATTTGCACAACAGTGAGGCGAGTGATATCAATATCACTTAACCATCCTCTCCCTAAATGTGTGACTTAATTTTTGTTGTTTAGCATGATGGTTGCTGCGCTCTCCAGGGATTTTTTAACTAACACAGTGGACAGAAGCTTGTGCCCAGGTGGCACCACAACTCTTTTCCTAGACTTTACCCTCACTGTCCTGTTTTTTTGACTCTCAACCAAGCATTGGATAACAATCCCATCCCATACTCTGATCCTTAAAAATCTATTTTCAGGCATTGCTTGGAATCTCTTTTACAAATAACCTTATGTGCATATGACCAAGATTTCTCTTTAACTGCAGATATAGTTGCTAAATTTCAATGTGAACACTAAATTCTAAAAATTAATACCCCTTTCTCATCCCACTAATGGATACTCTAAACTCTCCAGGTTATTCCAGAGGATGCACTGAATAAAATGGATGGAGGAAATCAGTCCACAGTGTCAGAATTTGTGCTTCTGGGACTTGTTAACTCATGGAGTATGCAGGTCTTACTCTTCATGATATTTTTGATGCTTTACCTGATCATTGTTATCTGGAAATATTGTCATTGTGACCTTAATAATCACTGACCCTCATCTCCATTCTCCCATGTACTTCTTTCTGGCCAACTTGTCCTTTGTTGATTTGTGGCTTTCCTCAGTCACTACTCCTAAGATGATTTCTGACATTCTCAAGGACAATAAGACCATTTCCTTTGCAGGATGCATGTGCCAGATCCTCTTTGTACATTTTGTTGGAGGTGGTGAGATGGTGCTTCTGGTGATCATGGCCTATGACCGCTATATGGCCATCTGCAAACCACTCCACTACTCCACCATTATGAGCCTGCAAAGGTGCATTGGGCTGGTGTTCACATCCTGGACTGCGGGCTTTGTGCACGCTATGAGTCAAATGGCTGTGATTGTGCAGCTGCCTTTCTGTGGCCCCAGGGAGATAGACAGCTTCTTCTGTGACATACCACTGGTGATCAAGCTGGCCTGTATGGATTCTTCTGACCTGGGAATATTAATGAATGCTGACAGTGGGGTTGTGGTTGTAACCTGCTTTATCCTCTTGCTGATGTCCTACACATATATTCTTCTCACTGTTCGCCAGAGCTCTAAAACTGGTGCATCTAAAGCCCTGTCCACCTGCAGTGCCCACGTCACAGTGGTGGTGATCTTTTTCGTGCCCTGTATGTTCATCTATGTGTGGCCCCTCAACATCACCTGGTTGGACAAATTTCTTGCTGTGTTTTACTCTGTTTTTACACCTCTCCTCAATCCAGCCATTTATACACTGAGAAATAAAGAGATGAAAAGTGCTATGAAGAGATTTAGAAGCTACTATGTGGATTCCAAATGAAATGAAATTAATAGTACATGGAAATTTTATGAACACTTCAAATTGATAATACACAGACCTTATGAAATAGGTTGACATTATGGGCCCTTAGTATTCCTGTCTCCAGATATAGAAACAGAGTTAATAAAATATAGGAAAATTCAATACTTAGTAGTTAGCCAGTTAAACACTAAGAATTATTACTAAAATCCAAATCTAACAATCTGGGAAATATATCTATTCATTTTTCCTATAAATGGTTAAATAACAATCTAAAATTTATTTCACAAAAACATGCATTCATTTGGGATGGTAGTATCTTAATAAATTTCTCTTGAATTTTCTCCTAAACTTATTTGAAAAAAAGTATTTATTAATATTGACTTCCTTTTTTAACTTCCATTTACATTTTGTCAGAATAAATATTATTATTATTTTCCTTAACATAAATTTCTTCACAAATATTAGTGGGAAAAGAATACAGGATGAACAATGGTGATACATAACACAAGGAGGAACAATGGATATTACTTATATGTGAAATCTATTAACTCATTACAAGTTAAAACAAAAAAAATGAAAACTAACGCTATTTCCATTGGTTATGTCAGTCTCAAATATTGCAATTTAATGATTAAGTTATTATTATTTGTGTGAAATCCAGAAAGGAAATCAACATAAAGGTAAAAACTAAGCCTTTTTTTAATGGTCATGTTAAATGTTTATTTATTTTTTTATTTATTCATTCATCCACTCCCCTAATCATTCATTAAGCTAGTCAGGCATCCATTATTCAAACATTCATCCATTTAGCTATCCATTTCACAAACATAACAAAAAAGCAAACAAAGTTGACTTTGACAAAAATAGGAAAGACACTTATGGAGAAAGGAAATATTTTCTGTAAATGGTTCTGGAACAGCTGGATTTCATATGCAGAAGAAAGAAACCAGACCCCTATCTCTCATTTTATACAAAAATAACCTCAAAATGGTTCAGTGACTTAAGTGTACTACCCAGTTCGTTGCAACTACTAGAAAACATGGAGGAAATACTTCATGACACTGGTCCAGACAATGACTTTTTTGGATATGATCCCTAAAGTACAGGCAACAAAAGTAAAAATTGTCAGATAGTATTACATCAAACAAACCAGACTCTGTGTTCCCAGTATGATAAATTCTAATAAATGATGTTCTAGACATGCCAATTACTGTCATCTCATCATTGTGCATTGTATATATGGAGTGAAATGTCACATTATAATCCATAATTATATTCAATTACTATGTGTCAATTAAGAATAAAAACATATTAAAAAGTAAGAGTGAATGTTAGGATTAGCTGATTCTTTTTTTTTTTTTTGGTACTGGAGATTGAACTCAGGGGTACTCGACCACTGAGCCACATCCCCAGCCCTATTTTGTGTTTTATGTAGAGACAAGGTCTCACTGAGTTGCTTAGCACCTCGCCATTGCTGAGGCTGGCTTTAAACTCGCAATTCTCCTGTCTCAGCCTCCCTAAGTGCTGGGATTACAGGCTTGAGCCACTGCGCCCGTCTAGCTGATTCTTTTAAATCAAGTTAAAGTGAATCAATTTCTGAAAAATCGACAAAATCTTTTTTGCTTCCACAATTCCTCTTGCACCAGCCATGCTGTAGACACAATAAGTACTAAGTCTTGCCTCTTTATTTTGTGAAAATCCAATACTTGATTCAGTGGGATGGATACACACACACACACACACACACATACCACACACACACATATATACATAGACACACACATATATATAATTAGTGTATTATATATAAAATACATATGAATAAACACATTTTAATGAGTAAATGATGTGTACTTGTTGCATTCAAACGATCATGATATTGGTTTGTGTGTCATTAGGCACACTTCATTGGAATTTAAAAAGTATTCACCAAACCTTAAAATAAAAAATAAATATTTATTTTATTTCTTCCAAAAAATGATGGTTTTATTGTACATACATATATATAAAATGAGTAGGATAAAATTATGCAGGTATAACTCTTGCCTGCCAACTCTATGCCACCATATGTATTATCTTACATAATTTTATTATTATTTCCAAAATGGATAATGAGAAAATAAGACTCAGAATTATGATTTAATTTTTTTAAAAATAGCACAACTTTATTTTATCTTTGCTTAAAATAATTACATACCAATTTTATTTATATGATGATAAACTTACTGAATGAGACAAAATAATGCAATAAACTCATGTTTCAAAAAAGTAGTGAATGACTAATTCCTATATAGATAAATTAAGAGAACATCTATACTAATCTAGTGAAATTTTTAAAGTGTTAGAAATGGCATAATTTATAATCTATGATCATGAAGTGTCAATTGAAAAACTAATACATGACCACATACTGCTAGGCAACTGCTTTCTGGCTTATAATGTAGTCTCAATTATTCAACAAGGACACTCCAATTCTCTACTGTAATCATTCTGTTTTAAGTAACATTTTCCTACCCAAGTGTTTGACATTTTTAAACTTGTGCAAGAATATTATGGTTTAAATATTAGATATCTCCCAAAAACTCATTTGTGAGACAATGCAAGAAAGTTTAGAGAATAAATTATTGGGTTATGAGAATCTTAAACCAATCTATGAATTAATCCCCTAATGGGATTAACTGAGTGTTAACTGAAAGCTAGTAGGGTATGGCTGGAGGAGGTGGGCCTCTGGGGGTGAGCCTTGAGGTATACATTTTGTATATAGTATGTGGAGTCTTCCTCTCCCTGATCCCTGGTCATCATATCATCTGCTTCCCTCCACCACACTCTTCCACCATGATGTTCAGCCTCAGCTCAAGCCCTGAGGAATGGAGCCTGCTATCTATGGATTGAGACCTCTGAAACTGTGAGCCCCCAAATAAACATTTCCTCCTCTATGATTATTCTGGTCAATCTTTTAGTCACAATAGTGAAAAGCTGACTCAAACAGAAATCCTTATGATTTCCTGAATATTCCACAAGTAAGTCATGACAATAATAATAATAATAATAAAGAAAACAGCTTGTATTGTCCTATAATCTAACTTGCTATGAGAATATCCAAGTGGTATATGCTGTTTGTTCAAACATTTTAGCCACTTACTAACGTGCAATCCAAACTTAGTATTTACACATTAATCATAGAGGTGGATTTGCCTTAATTCTCACTGTTTTCTATTATAATCCTCTTAATAAATACTAATCTAGAGAACTTGTATATATACACACTCTACAAAAAATCAAGTAGTTAGTAGTTAGTCTTAATGTACAATGTAATATAATTGTTGTTCTCTTATCTGATAGATGCTTTCCCTCCTCAGTAGCCCAAATTGCCAACTCTGAATGTTCAAAGTTGTGAGGATAAAAAACATTTTTTTAGCTTCTGTAAATAACTGTAATAGTGAGAGAAACTGCTACTCCCATTCCCACAAAAAAGCTCCTCTTCATATACAACTGGGAATAAATATCTTGTCTCCTATGAGAGATATAAAGAAATCATCGAATGCCATCCACCATTCTGTTAGACAAGGTGGTGAGGAATGATTATGTTTATGTCCAGACAGTTGAATTCTACAGCCATGATGAACCCCTGATTTATTTGTTATGTGTTAAAATAAATTCTTTGATTTGAAGACATTTTGTACAGAATATCCTGATAGAAAATAAGGCATTGCTTAAATCAATAGTTGTTGCAAGCTGAAATAGTATGGTTAAGAAAGAAACAGCATATTCAGAGTACATGTTCACTTCATTGAGACAAAATTTTACTTCCTCCTTCATGGAAGGATCCCATTTTAATCAATCTACTGCTAAGTGACTGACAGATCCCCACAGCACACAGAGCAAAATTTTTGGCTCAGAATTAAAGAGGCTTATCACCACTAATAGTTAAATCATGCTTTGTGAGAAATTTCATGTTGTTTAACAAAATATAACCTCCATCTCTAGTCCTTCTGTATAGGAAACCATTGATAGAGTACGTGGGTGGCTGGCAAAAGAGACTAACATTATCTACCTGATAATTAAAGCTTCATCTGAGGTGTTATTTGTGGGGTTTTTTTTTGTGTGTGTGGTGTTGAGTTTTTTAAGTTCTTTATATATCCTGGAGATTAATGCTCTAACTGAGGTATAGGTGGCAAAAGATTTTTCTCCCATTCTGTAGGCTCTCTCTTCACATTATTGATTTTTTTTTCTGAGAAACATTTTAGCTTGAATCCATTCCATTTATTTATTCTTGATCTTGCTTCTTGGGCTTTAGGAGTCTTGTTGAAGAAGTCAGTTCCTAAGCTGAAATGGAGAATATTTGGGCCTAATTTTTCTTCTATTAGGCACAGCATCTCTATTCTAGTGCTTAAGTGTTTACATTGATACACTTTGAGTTGAGTTTTGTGCAGGATGAGAGATAGGGTTTAGTTTTATTTTGCTGCATATAGATTTCCACTTTTCCCAGCACCATTTGTTTTAAAGGCTATCGTTTCTCCAATGAATGTTTTTGGCACCTTTGCCTAGTATGAGATAACTGTATTTATGTGGATCTGTCTCTGTGTCTTCTATTCTGTGCCATTGGTCTACATGTCTATTTTGGTGCCAATACCATGCTGTTTTCCTTACTATGTCTCTGTACTATAATTTAAGATCTGGTATTGTGATGCTTCACACTTCTTGCTAAGGATTGCTTTGGCTATTCTGGATCTCTTATTTTTTTCCAAATGAATTTCATGATTTCTTTTTAGTTCTGTGAAGAAAGTCATCGGAATTTTAATGGGAATTGCATTAAATCTGTGCAGTGCTTTGGTAGTATGGCCATTTTGACCATATTAATTCTGCCTATCCAGGAGCATGGGAGATCTTTCCATCTTCTAAGGTCTTGTTCAATTTCTTTCTTTAGTGTTCCGTAGTTTTCATCATAGATGTCTTTGATCTCTTTTGTTAGATTGATTCCCAAGGGTTTTGTTTTTGTTGTGGTGGTGGTTTTTTTTTTTTTTTTTTGAGGCTATTGTGAATAAGGTAGTTTTCCTAATTTCTCTTTCAGTAAATTCATCATTAATGTATAGACATGCATTTGATTTATGGGTATTAATTTTATATTCTGCTACTTTGCTGAATTCATTTATGGTTCTAGAAGTTTTCTGGTGGAATTTTTTGGATCTTCTAAATATAGAATCATGGCATCAACAAATAGAGATAGTTTGAGTGCTTCTTTTCCTATTTGTATCCTTTTAATTTCTTTCATCTGTCTAATTGCTCCAGCTAGAGTTTCCAGGACTGTGTTGAAGAGAAGTGGTAAAAGAGGGCATCCTTGTTTTATTCCAGCTTTTAGAGGGAATGTTTTCAATTTTTCTCCATTTGGAATAATGTTGGCCATGGGCTTAGCATAGATAACTTTTACAGTGTTAAGGTATGTTCCTACTATTCCTAGTTTTTCTAGTATTTGGAACATGAAGCAGTGCTGTATTTTGTCAAATTCTTTTTCTGCATCTATTGAGATGGTCATATGATTCTTAACTTTAAGACTATTGATGTGATGAAGTATATTTATTGATTTTTGTATATTGAACCAACCTTGCATCCCGGGGTTAACCCTTCTTGATTGTGGTTCACTACCTTTTTAATATGTTTTTGTGCAATTTGCAAGAATTTTATTGAGAATTTTTGCATCTACATTCATTGGGGATATTGGTGTGATGTTTTCTTTCCTTGATGTGTCTTTGTGGGGGTTTGGTATCAGGGTGATATTAGCTTCATAGAATGTGTTTGGAAGAATTCTCTCCTTTTCTATTTCATGGAATAATTTGAGGAGTACTGGTGTTATTTCTTTCCTAACCAGGCATCCACAAATCCCCTGGTCCCACCAGTTTTGGCAATCTTCAGGGCCCTCCAGCTCCCCAATCCCCATTCTTCCAAACCATCCTGAGTCACTGACCCATCCCAGTTCTCACAGCTATGTGACCCACTATCATCTCTGATCACCTTGTCTTTGGTATGGCCAATACAGAACAGCTCTCCACAACATGCACATAGATCCCGGCACTCTGCCCTCAGAATTTCTGGCAGGGAGAGAGGTGCATGACAAGGAATTCAAAAGGGTAGGAGTGAGAAAGACTGAGTTTGGAGACTAAATCTGAGACCAGGAATTGTGGGGTACACAGAAGATATAAATGGCTAAGATTAGGCTCTTATATCAGAGAAGTGGAATACAAAGGATATTCCTGGGGTGCAATCTTCTAACATACACCAGCAATTGCTATACCTTACTTCCAGGAGTTCCATCTCCAGGACTAACCCTCCCGCCCTAGTAGCCCTCACCTTCCTGAGAGTGGAACTCCCAGCAAATTCTAGATAACCTCACTTATTGTCTGTGAAGGGAAGCTGAGAAACTTTTGAACTACAATAGAAATAATTGTTCAATTTTCCTTTGAATTTTTTTTCCTTCTCCTGCTCTCACATCCCAAACCAAATATTTTTCATGCATCAGGTTATTGATGACTGGGATATCTTAATAGTATATTTCAGTATTATTGTGTACTCTTTTATTTTTATTTTTTAATTTATTTTTATTTTTATTTATTTTTATTTTTATATATACTTTCTTCTCATGTATCTGTTTTCCTGGATTCTCTTTCACTCTTTTCTCCTGTTAACAGTCAACTTTTATTGATTCTTCTTTCAATCTTCCTATGATGTTAAACTTCTCTTGTCTCTCCTTCCTTATAAACATGACAACCTACACCACTCCTGTTCTCTCTTGGTCCACCATTAGAAATTGTAAACACTTTTGCAAATCTACTGTTTATATTGCAGACAATAATTGAATAAATAATTTATGTTTATTGTGACAAAACTGTAAATGTCTTAATAGGAGCTTTTTGTTTTAAGGCTGTATATTGTTTGCATTGGGTGCTGTTAATATTGCTCTGCCCCATAAAGATGAGGTATTGAAAACCTGTAGGGACACTATAAGGCTACAGGGTAGAAATTGCAATACCTCAGATCCACACTGCTAGATGGGAAGACACATGAACAACCTGCAAAATCATGGAAACAAAGCACCCCAAACAGAGCTGCTCCAATGATAGAATCCATTGAAATCACAGTAGAAGAAACATCAGAGGAGTTCAGACTGTAAATGGTTAAATCGATCCATGACATAAAGAATGATATAAGGAGTGAAATCAGAGATAAATTTCAGGAGGTGAAAGATCACTTAGAAATTATGAAAAGAAATCAAGCAGCAATCCTCAAAATAAAGGAATCAATAAACTAAATTAAAAATGCAATAGAAAGAATCACCAACAGTCTAGACTACTTGGAAGACAGAATCTCAGGCCATGAGGACAAAATATATAATCTTGAAAATAAAGTTGACCAAGCAGAGAAAATGGTAAGAACCCATGAACGGAATTCCAAGATTTATGGTATAACATGAAAAGACCAAATTTAAGATATACTGCAATAGAGAAAGGCACAGAGACACAAACCAAAGTAATGCACAATCTTTTCAATGAAATAATATCATAAAATTTTCCAAACCTAAAGGGTAAAGCAGATAATCAAATAAAGAGGCTTACAGGACACCATCTGCACAAAATTACAACAGGTCTAGAACAAGACTTATCATGAATATGCCTAGCATACAGAGTAAGGATAGAATTTTAAAGGCCATAAGAGAAAACTATCAGATTACATATATAGGGAAACCAATTTGGATCTTAGGTGATTTCTCAACCCAGACCGTCAAAGGTAGGAGATCCTGGAACAACATATACCAAGCAATGAAAAAAAAAAAAAAATGAATGCCAACCAAGAATTTTATAGCCAGCAGAATTAAGGTTCAGATTTGAAAATGAGATAAAACCTTCCATGATAATTACTTTAAATATAAATGTCTAAATTCTTCATTCAAAAGACAGAATGATTGCAAGGATATAAAAGAATCCAACTACATATTGCCTTGAAACATGTAATTTAGCTGTAAGAATACAGATAGGCTGAAATGAAAGGAAAAGATAGTTTATTATCTTAAGTATATCTTAAGTATAGCCAAAGCTATTAGGCAAGAAATATAAATTTAAAATATCCAACAGAAAAGAAGATATGAAATTGATTTTATATGTAGCAATCAAAATAGAATCAATAGAAACTGTTAGAAGCAACGAGTGAGTTCAGTAAGGTAGCTACATAAATGCACATTCAAAAAAATTTACATCTCTACATACTCTTGCATTATTCAAAAGAAAACGTTTTACTTTCAATAGAGCAAAAAATAAAATACATAAGATCAAAATTAATGAAAAGAATGAAATATCTGTATACTGAAGGCATAAAATATTGATGAAAGAAATTGAGAAAGACACAAATATTTGGAAAGATATTCTATGTTCATGAATTGAAAGGATTAATATTGTTAAAATGTCAATATAATGCAGATCATTCTACAAAATCAATGGATTCACTATCAATATTCAAGTGGTATTTTTATAAAAATAGAAAAATAAAATATAACATTGGTATGGAATTATAAAAAGTCCTGAATAGGTAAAAACACTTTTACAAAGCAGAACAAACATGATAAATCATACCTCCTGATTTCAAATTATATTACAGAGCTATAATATAATAAGCTAACCAGAAGAGTATGATTTTATATATATATAATATATATATATATATATATATATACTATATATATATATATACTATATATATATATAAATTCTTAAACCAATGGAACTAAATAAAGATTCCAGATATAAAACACATGGTAAATTAATATTAAATAAAGTCATCATAATACACAATAAACAGTGGTTGGAAAAATGTACATCCATTTCCAAAAGCCTCACATCAACTATTCTATTCTTTATAGAGCATAATTAAGCATCCAAATGCAAAAATGATTAAAACTTGGATGTAAGAGAAAGTAAGACAGTAGCAGAATGACAGATACTGCATAATTCCACTTACATCAGGTATATAAAATAATTACACTCATCAAATAAAGAGTGAAATAGTGGTTGCCAGATACTGAAAGAAAGAGGAAATGAGTATATGTTAGTCATCAGGTTCATAGCTTCAATTACTCAACATAAATATGTTCTAAAGATCTGATGTCAAACATCATGACTGTAATGGATAATTTTGCATTGTTGAATTAAAATTTACTGAGTATAAATCTTGTGTTAAATATTCTTACCACACACACACACACAAAATCAAGAAATAAAAGGAAAAAGCCATTCATGCCACAGTTTTGGAGTCAGCATTACCTCCAGAACAGTGGAGTTTAGTAATCACCTGGTTGAATAGGGCTCTTGCTTCAGTTAATTTAATAAAAAAATTGACAACTTGTTCTTTACACTAAATTTACTCTTGTCTGTTTGTTATCATACCTTTATTTAGATATAATTCACACATAGGGAAAAAACAACAAATTCCACCTTTACAAAGTGTACAATTCAGTGCGTTTCATATATTTACCCAATTGTACAACCATCTTTATTAGCTAATTGTGGAACATTTTCATCATCCCAGAAGAAGAAACCTTGTAATTATTAGTCATGTTCCATTTCTTTATTCCCCTGCCTCCTGGTAACTGGTAATCTGCTTTTGGTTTCTATGCATTTGTCCATTCTGGACATTTTACATGAATGTCATCAAGCAATATCTGGCTTACTGTGCCTTGTTGCTTTTGCTTAATATAAAGCACAGAATAAAATGGTGGTTATCAGATGTGAATGGTGAGCATAGAGTTTAGGGAGAGGTGGTTCAAAGGACAGAAATCTTCAGTTACATAGGAAGAAGAAGCTTAAGAGATCTACTATAAAATATGATGACTCCTCTAGTAAAAAACAAGGTTCTATATTCTTGAAAATTGCTGAGAGTGAATTTTGTGTTTTCACCACTAAAAGTTGCTAAGTAGGTAAGTTAAGGCTTATGTTGATCAATTTGATTTAGTCATTGCATATTGTATAAATATTTCAAATAAACATGCACAAAATAAATGCAACATTTATTTGTCAAAAAATAAATTCATAAAGTTTAAATACCTGAAAGATTTTAAACCTCAACAAAAAAACAACAACAAAAAATCACAGCACCCAAAACAAAACAAGCAAGCAATGACAATGTAAGGTGTATATGACAGTTCAAAATAGCCTATGAATATCTAATATTTAAGAATTATTGGATAACAACTATAAAATGTTAAAGCTTAATTTGTTCAAAGAAATGAATACATAATGAGGAAACAATAGACACTACAGAATAAAATCATATTTAGAAAGGAAACAATGCTTACAGAATAAAAACCAAGTAAATAAAATTAAAACTCAATGGAAAAGATAAATAACACATACCTCTGAAGAATTAGTGAAACAAAAGTACTTTATTAAATTGCAGCGCAGAGATTAGGAAGATATTATAAATGTCTGATTAAAGGTTGGAGCATTGATTAAAGAAATATAACCCAGTTGTAAATGATAGTGCAATAGGAAAGACAAGAGATAATATTCAAGAATATACAGCTAAGCATAAACATGATTTTGAAGAAAAAAATCACAAATCATCATATTTTATAAGTCTAATAACCCAATAATAATAATGAAAACAGATGCAAATTTGACACATGGTAGTCAAACAAGTGATTGTCAACAGAGCAGTCACAGGAAAAAAGTTGAGATTACTTAGAAAGAAAAAAAATCTGCAGTTGAAATTTTAAACAACAGCAACATAAACCAAAAATTTCTATTATCTTCAAAATGACTCAGAGAAAGTAATGGTCGTCTTACACAATGATTTTTTTTTTCTTATTGTGGTATTACTTTTAGACTTTCACATATACAAAAGCAAAAAAAAAATTACCACTAAAAAACTGTATCAAATGAACATCTACTTGTGGCTTTGCAGTAAACTATAATTAAAAAAGACTTAGGTGAGCAAATCAAATACAATAAAAAATGGTTATTTCTTCTCAAATCAGTTTGTAAAATTACTTTAATTCCAATTAAATTTCTAAAGACTTTTATAGAATTTGGTAAGTGGATAGTGAAGGCTTTTGGGAAAATACTAATTATATAGAATGGCCAAGATGATGGTGAAAAGCTGAAACACAGCTGAGGATATACCTTAACTGTTCTTAGGAACTGCTAAGCACTGCAAGAATTAGGATCATGTGACATTGATATAAAATAGCAATAGGACCCTGGGATGAACAGAAAGTCCTGAAGCAGACCTGGCCACTCTTCCTTGCAGCTCTCTTTCATAGGAGTTAGAGTTGCAATGTGCTCTGAAGACTACTTACGCCTCCTCTGATTCCCTCTCCTATAGCCTCCATAAGAATTTCCACTGAGTCATTACATACCTTCTCTCATTTTGTTTCTGTTTTTCCAAGGCCCCAAACTAACACGGGCTCTTATAAAAAGTTCTTGGTAAACATCATTACATGTGTCTTTTGGTGGACATATGCATAATGGACCCAGAAGAAATAGAGAAGCAGATGCTATTGTGGATACAGATGTAGATTTTAGGTCAAGTTCATTACTGCAGTTTTGTGATAGGACAAAAACAAGATATCATCCATAAGGTCAGCTGTGTGAGATTTTACATTTTTTTTCTTCTTCTTGGTTGTTTAGTGCCACTTTTGCTCTTCTGTGTGGGGTGGGTTTTGATGAATATTCATTTATAATACAAAATTTTTCTCACACCATGCCCTCTCCCACATAGCCACCATGCCTCTGTGTTAGTTCACCATTTCTCCAATATTCCAGTCCTTTACTTTGTGAGTGTTTTGCCACTAGGTCAGGTCATTGACTGCTGCCTGGGAGTCTGCCTACATGTGTACCTTAGAGCTCTACTTCCACACAGAGTTGATCCAGTGATGCAGTACTTACAGATTCACCCATTGGGAAGACTTGACTTTGCTAGGTCTTTCAAAGCTGTACCCAGTTGTGATTTTTATGTAGCCATTATCCATTTTGGGCCTTCACCCATGTACAAATCCAACCTCTCCAGAGGGGAGACAGAAAGTAGAGTAATGTTTTCCTAGGGACATGGGAGTGGGAAAAGGTGTGGTCTTATTTATTTCAGCCTAGCGATTTTAGTATTCATCCATACTGCAGAATGTATCAGTACTTGATGCTAACTAAAATCACAATATATGCGTGTACCACATTAGGAGAATTTGCTAAAAAAAGTGTGGATATTCTTTATTGGTTTCTGAAAGCATTCTCAAATTAAATTTTGATGCTCTATTGAAAACTCTGCTAATATATTAAACACTTTATGATTATGCACATATATAGGTGAATTTTATGGTATGGCAATTCTATCTCAATGAAGTTATTAAAAATAATACAATTCTAGGGGCTGGGATTATGGCTCAGTGGTAGAGCGCTCGCCTCGCATGCGTGAGGCACTGAGTTCGATCCTCAGCACCACATAAAATAAATAAAAATAAAGATATTGTGTCCATCTACAACTAAAAAATATTAAAAAAAATAATACAATTCTAGGTGTATTCTCATTGTTCCTGTGAGTACATGACAGCTATTTGTAATTGCTTCAGAGTGTAGTCCCTTTCCCCTCTTATCTGGTTAGCTTGTCCCAGAGGTTTTACTGAGACATTAGTTATCTTCATGGAGAAGAAGTCAGGCCAGAACGAAAGGGTAATCTGTTCCCTGAAGTTTCTTTGAACAGTTTGGAGTTCTAACTCTAAGGGAATGAGGCAGCCTGGTCAAAGCCTTCAGAAGCTTCCATCCTGGTGTCCTAACCACACACTTCAGATTTCTGGGTTTTCTCTGCCAATGCCCTAAACTGAGTATACCACCATTTAGCTTGATTAAGTGTTAATACATTTCTGGAGCTACATAATCATTTTAGATAGTCAGGGTAATACAAGTAGATAACTACCTCCCCACCACAGGAAATAAGTTCCTCTTTGTAAATTACCAAATATTTCCTTTAGCCTTTACACTGAATCTTTAACTACATTTTTGTTTTCTTCTATTCATTATTCCTCCACCAGGAGTCAATACAGCTGAGCAACAAGCAAATGTCCACTGCAAGAATGGATCTCATCTTATCTTTAAACATCTGAATCTTTCCTATGCAGTGGTGTCCTTTTCCAGAAAAGAATATTTTCTCAGATTACCGCTTGTGAAATCTTTTAACAATCAATTATCTATCTTGTTTCAGGGCTGTGATCCCATCCTACATGGAATTGGGTCCTATTTTCTCACCAGGACTCAATTTTGTTTTGTACTGAAACAAATTTGTACAGAATATGATGATAATGAATAAGGCATTGCTTAAGTCTATAATGGTAGTACAAGATAAAGAAAAATCATATCCAGAACATGTGTTTATGCCATTGAGGCAAACTTTTTCCCTTCACAGTAGAGAGTGGCTGTGAATAGAGACTAGCATACACATAGCTTGTCATTTCTTGCCCTAAGAAAGCTTTATCTGTAGTGGATGTTTTCTGGTGGGTGCTCAAATGGGACATCTATATTTTTATAAGCTGTTTCCATTTTTAGAGGTTTGTCAATAGCATTCTTCACAGGCTTTTTTCTTCTGTCTCCAATCTTCCAAGTCTATTGATTTTAAATCCTGATGATCTAACCAAATCATTAACAACTGTTCATAAATAAGTACAGACCAAGCTTGCAAAATTAATGGAACTGCTTCCATTTCTTCTTGGTAAGAATGTGGCTCCTCACTATGTCGTGTGTGACTACAACTAAAAACTAATCATAGTAATACTTGAACATAATTTACTTATCTTTACTTACCTTTACTTTATTTTTTACTCATCACAGATCTTCCATGAGCTGTTGAGAAGAAATTGAACTTAACTATTATTGGATGAAGTATTATAAAAATATCTCTTAGTCCATTCGATTGATAGTAATATTTAGGTCAGAATTGCCTTTGTTGACTTTGTCTGGATGACCTTTCTATTGGTGAGAGGGGTGTAATAATTACCCAGTATTATTGTATGGGGACTTGTTGAAACTTAATGTCAAGAAGTTTTTGTTTATGTAATTATGTGCACCTATAACTGGGGCATAAATATTGTTGTAACTTCTTCTTGGACTATTCCCTTTACCAGTGTGTAGTGACCTTCTTTGTACCTTCTGATTATTTTTTGCTTGAAATATGCTCAGTGAGTAGCTATTCCTATTTGTTTTCAAACTTTATTTGTATGGAATGTTCTTTCCTATCCTTTTGCTTTCTGTCATGGATATCTTTGACTATAAGATGAATCTCTTGCAAACAGTTGTAGTTTGGTTTTGTTTTTATCCATTCTGTTAGTCTACATCTTTTGATTGGAGAGTTGGGATAATTTATATTCACAGTTATTGTGAGATATTTATTACTTTCTGCCATTTTGATTTTTTTTTTCACAGATTTCATTTGGTCTTAATTTCCAGTTGCTTAACCACTCTTCTGGAAAACAATCCATTTGGGAACTCTGGGGTTTGTTTATCAGTTCTTCTAGGTGTATTATTTTTTCAGTTTTTTTTTTTTTGTTTTTTGTTTTTGTAGTACTGGCTTAATTTATTTTAGTTTATCCTTATCTTGCAAAGCTTCTATTTCTCCTTTGATTCTGTGTGGTAGCTTTGATGAATATAGCAATCGTGGTTGGCAAATGTTTTCTTTCAGAGCTTAAATTATCTTTTTCAAAGCCCTCCTGGATTTTAGAACCTCAGATGAGAAGTCAGAAAGGAGCTTATTACTTTACCTCTAGTGTGACCTGATATTTTTCTGTTGTGGCTTCTAACATTCTATCCTTTTTTTCTATATTAGGCATGTTGATTATGGCATGTCTTGAAGAGATTATTTTTGATCTGGTATATTTGGGGTTACATGTCTTCTGTAGGTAGATTTTCATCTCATTCATAAGTTTTGGAGAAATTTTTTTACTATTATTTCTCTGAAAAGGATCATAATGTCATTAACTTGTATCTCCATTTCCTCTCGAAGCCTAATGGCTCCTAAGTTGATCTCTTAATGATGTATCAGAGTTTTTGTAAATTCTAAGCATGTCTCTTATGTATTTCTTTTTCTTTACTGCTTTCTGAGTGTTTAAGTTTATATATCATATCTTCAAGGCCTGATGTTCTGTTTTCTACATAATCTAATCTTTGGGTGATATGTTCAACTAAATTGTTATTTAATTTTGTCTCTTTTATTTCCAGCAATTCCAACTGATTTTGTTCAAAATTTCTATCTCTATAATTCTATAATTTAATTTCTATCTTTTTGTTCTAAATTTCTTTACTGAAATATTATCTTACCTGCTATACTTACTCTCTTAATGTATTCCTTAGATCTACTTTTAGCTCATTAAGCATTTTAATAATCCATTTTTGTAGTCTCTCTGGAATTTCATCCTTTTCTCATTCTACACTTGTTTAAGATCTGAATTGTATTGATCTTTTCATGTTTATGTGTATATATATATAAAATTGATCAAATATTTATTTAAATGAGTACATTTTATTTACTATTAATAGTGCCACAATTAAGTCATTTCAAAATCTAAAAGAACAAACTTAAGGTATTTTAAACAAATATCAATGATTTTTTTGGAAAAAAATCTGCTAAAGATAGCTCAATAATTTAACATGTAGACCCTCAAATTATCATAGATAATATTGAGATAAATAACCAAGAGTACTTGCTAATTAGACAGTGTTGACAGGCATTGGGGGACTCCATTTTTACCAGGTTTTTTTGCTTTGTTTTATTTTATCTTCATATATAACACTGATCAGGATTAGATTATCTCTTGTAAACACACTAAAACCTTAATTAAATTGAAACTATGCTAAGGGAATGTATGAATATGTCACAAGAATCTCAGTTTTATGCACAATTATGACATACCAATTTAAAAATATAAAGGACATTAGTAGTGAAAGAGTATCGGGGGAGGGAGGTAGGAAGGAAAAGGGGAAACATCAGGGAGTAAAATGCAGCGAATTGTTAATATATGCATTTGTAAGTACGTCACAATGAACTCCACTGTTATGTGTATTCATTATATACTACTAAAAACAATAAAATTTTACATCAAAGTGAAATATGATTATTATTAATTTATATAAAGAATAGAGGATACATCTCCTTAGTATTGCACCATGAAAAAACAGTTTCAAATATCACTACTTTATGCAGCAATTTAGAATAATTCTATCTAAATATTTGGACAAATTTAAGAAATATTGATACTATTTCTGCTTTAAATGTTTGGTAATAGGCCTCAGCAATGATTGCATCTGATATAAAGATAGAAGAAAGAAATTTCCATGTTCTATTATACAGTGAAGTGACCTCATATAAGTAGTATGTTCTATGTATATTTAAATAGTGAGAATACATATTTTGAATATTTTCACCATAAAGAAATGTGAATTGTTTGAGGAGAGCTATGTTTCAGTTGATTCAAATACTATAAAATGTGTACATGTACTTAAATGTCACATGATATGCAATTAAGAGGAAAAATTTTTGTGTTTTTCTTTTACTTTTGTTTAGCATACATTACTTATATGTATTTGTGAAGCTCAGTTTTAGGTTTCCATACACACATGAGCTTGCACTGACCAGATGCAACCCACCTCCCTTTGTCCTCCCTCCCCAAACATCCTTCCAAACATCTCCTAGTCAGTATTTTATATTCAGTCCTATTTCTTAGTTTCCACACGAGATAGAACATTCAGCACTTGCATTTCTGTGTCTGGCAAAATTGATTTAAATTAAAAGAACACTAATTTTTCACAGTGGGCTAATTTAGTTGAGGTTATTTGTCGTCTTGTTCTAATTTCTACAGTACCCAACAGTTGATATCACTCTTAACAAAGAATTCCCTATTGATATCCAAAATAAATTATTTCCATGATTCATCTGTTGCAAGTGTATAATAAGTGATTTTACCCAAGGGACCACTTTCAGTGGTGCATATATGTCAAACTGATAGTACTTCCACAGATACTGTCTCCACCCAATATGGATATCATCTTAGACACACATCAGAAGAGAAGACTAATTGAGATTCTGATCTAAGAGAAAAAATAGTATGTTTAGTAAGACATCTCATTTCTCTGATGTGCTCCTTTAAGGTAATTTTGAAAATATTTCTTTGTATCTATTTTAATTATACTCACTATGTTTGGAGTTGAGAATGGCTTTATTAGCTTCTGACATTGTCAGAAAAAAATTCAGGAGTTTTGTCCTCCCTGTTACTGATGAAATTTCTATGGTCTTAATAATACACACAACACTGAAATGTCCTGTCATGGAGATGCTCTCAAGTCTATGTAGAGAGATCACAGTTCTGTGAGAGGTACTCAATGTGACCATCTCCAGCTACTCTTGTTCAAACAATCCCTCCCATTTTAGATAATCATTTCATATCAGAGAAATAGCATTCTATGTAAGATAATTTTTCACATAGAGATAGAAGGAAGGAAGCTTATATATTAAGTGGTAAATGACATTACCACAGAAATAGTATTAAAACTCCTAACCCAAGAAAACTGTGAGCATCAGCTAGTAGAACTTAGACTTTCTCCCTGTGTACCTTAATAAGTATATTTCTATTAAGTTGTCTGAGTTCAATATTTTCCTTAGAAAAATATAAATACCGACAAGCTCAGAGTTTTAGGATTATTTTCATAGAAAAAGCATTATGGAAGAGCACATATATAGAAAAGGATAAAAACTGTGTTTCTTATTTTCATATTTCATATTTCTAAAAGAACAACAAAATGTCTCCTTTGCCTAATTTTCAATTTTAATATATCCAAGAATTATATTTACTTTTTTAAGGAGAATTTTCTCTGTTTAGAGTACAAATTTCAAGAGTGATTTAATAGAAATTCTTTTTGCCACTTAGAGATCTTATTATAATATTACTAACCACTTTTGGGAAGGGCAGAGTGAAGGATGAAAATATTAACTTCCTGGAAAACAAAAAACATGTCTGATACATTCTTTGAATCTTTATCCTACAAAATTGATGAGTATGTGTATGTTAATTTAGAAAAAAATGTGAGTAGTAGATTTTTTTTTTGAAAATGAAGTTATATAGTTGGAAGTACCATAAATTTAAGCACTTAAAATAATGAAAATTAGCCAGGCGTGGTGGCTCACGCTTGTAATCCCAGCACTTTGGGAGGCTGAGACAGGAGAATCGCGAGTTCAAAGCCAGCCTCAGCAATGGTGAGGCACTAAGTAAAATAATGAAAATTAATTCATAAAGTCAAAAAAGAAGCTGTACTGTTGTACAATGATGTAGATGTCTATACAATAAAATTTCTGTCACATAAACCTTGGAAATTTTGCTGCTTTAAATACCACCAGAGAGGAGAAATAACTTATAGTCAGTAACATTCACTGAGGATTAAAAGAATTGAAATTTTCTGTATGTTTTCTGGTTCATCTTCAGGATACAGTTATCACATTGAGTGTCCTCTTTTCACAAATGAGGAAGTGAAAATAGAACAAGGTTTAGATTAGTAGATCAACAAGCAGTAGAGTTGGATTACAGACTGTGTGTGACTAAGTAAAAGGTCAATGACTATTCCATTCTAAAAATTCTCCTACAAATCTGTTGCTAATAATAAAGTAATATAATGAACCTATTAATATTATGACTATATTAATATTATGACTGTATTAATAGTCATAACTGCTAAAAACAAAGATGGTTTTTGTTGGTAAATTGTTTCATAGCAATGTACAAAATCATCTGTTTAGCAATATCCATTATCAAGCATAGTTGAACTACCATTTTTTAACCCAAAATATAGGACTAGATGTTTAAATATTATCCTAGGAAAAGTGTGCATTGATATGAAATTGAAATTCACGATAAAGGTCAGATTATTCAAGTTTCTCAGTGCTTGTAAACCTGGGTAGTTTTAAAAATTGAGTACATCTTTTCTATTATAGAAAACACGTTTTTGAGTTGTAAGACTAGTATCATATATCTCCTTCTCACAGTAAATGTATGTGTTACTACTTACAATACTGCACTTAGGAGTTTTTTCTCTCTTTCCATCCCTGATCTTTAATTTAAACTTCTGAACTCCTAGTGAAAGGGAAAGAAAAACGAGTGCTCAGGATGAAGCAGTGGTTCTCATTGTTCACCTGCTCTTCTTGGTTCTCCTATTTCAAAGAATAGAAGATGAAATTGGGCAAAAAACTGACACAACACCAAGCGAGAGAAATAATAACGGGAGAAAGAAAATGGAGAATCATTTTTCCTCTCTGTAGCTTGAGGAATTTTGTTTATTTACTTAGCAATTGATGTAAGCCTTGTCATTACTGTATTTGGAGAACAATTCATGATGACTGAGGGTGGACTTCATGTTCACTCATCACTAGTAGTCATAAATCAGCCTTGCTTAGCCATGTATGTCATTTGCTATCTTAGAAAATACAGGTAGAAAACATCTGTATCTCCTATGGTCAGAGATCATAAAATTTCAAAGCCTAAGCAATTTCTCAAATCTACCCATTAATTGAAGGTAAATGTTTACTAATGATAAGCTGGAATATAAAGAACGTTCATTCGGAGTTCAAGAAGTCAGAATCTCTGTTTTAGTTGCCTTCAACTTTGACTAATCCATTTTTAATGACCCTACACTGTTATTTTTTCAAATCCATTTAGTATGCCACATGAATTCTATTATATTTTAGATTTTAATTAATGACATATTATGTGCCTCATTTTGCATCGAATCATCATATCAACATATTTATTATATAACTTTCTGATAATTTCTCTCAAAAAGGTTGCTCCAACATGTTTAAGAAGGAAAACCTAAAATTTTCCCTTATGGTGATTGGAGAGGTTCATCTGAGGCTTGAAGTAATCATTACACATATTACAGACAAGCTATAATGTTGTATTAGGTCATTTCTATGGGATTCAATACCACTTGACTGTCATCTTCCTGAATATGTGACCTAATGCTAATTTTTGTTGTTTAGCATGATGATTGTTGCCCTCTCCAAGGTTTTTTAAACTAACACAGTGGATAGAAGCTAGTGTCCAGGTGGCACCACAACTTTTTCCTAGACTTTACCCTCACTGTCCTGTTTTTTTGACTCTCAACCAAGCATTGGATAACAATCCCATCCCATACTCTGCTCCTTAAAAATCTATTTTCAGGCATTGCTTGGAATCTCTTTTACAAATAACCTTATGTGCATATGACCAAGATTTCTCTTTAACTGCAGACATAGTTGCTAAATTTCAATGTGAACAGTAAATTCTAAAACTGAATGCTCCTTTCTCATCCCACTAATGGATACTCTAAACTCTCCAGGTTATTCCAGAGGATGCACTGAATAAAATGGATGGAGGAAATCAGTCCACAGTGTCAGAATTTGTGCTTCTGGGACTTGTTAACTCATGGAGTATGCAGGTCTTACTCTTCATGATATTTTTGATGCTTTACCTGATCATTGTATCTGGAAATATTGTAATTTTGACCTTAATCATCACTGACCCTCATCTGCATTCCCCCATGTACTTCTTTCTGGCAATCCTGTCCTTTGTTGATATGTGGCTTTCCTCAGTCACCACTCCAAAGATGATTGCTGACTTTCTCAAGGACAATAAGACCATTTCCTTTGGAGGATGCATGTGCCAAATTTTATTTGTCCATTTAATTGCAGGAAGCGAGATGGTGCTCCTGGTGGTCATGGCCTATGACCGCTATGTGGCCATCTGCAAACCACTCCACTACTCCACCATTATGAGCCTGCAGAGGTGCATTGGGCTGGTGTTCACATCCTGGACTGTTGGCTGCGTGCACGCCATGAGTCAAATGGCTGTGATTGTGCAGCTGCCTTTCTGTGGCCCCAGGGAGATAGACAGCTTCTTCTGTGACATACCACTGGTGATCAAGCTGGCCTGTATGGATTCTTCTGACCTGGGAATATTAATGAATGCTGACAGCGGGGTTGTAGCTGTCACCTGCTTTATCCTCTTGCTGATGTCCTACACATATATTCTTCTCACTGTTCGCCAGAGCTCTAAAACTGGTGCATCTAAAGCCCTGTCCACCTGCAGTGCCCACGTCACAGTGGTGGTGATCTTTTTTGTGCCTTGCATCTTCATCTATGTGTGGCCCCTCAACATCACCTGGTTGGACAAATTTCTTGCTGTGTTTTACTCTGTTTTTACACCTCTCCTCAATCCAGCCATTTATACACTGAGAAATAAAGAGATGAAAAGTGCTATGAAGAGATTTAGAAGCTACTATATGAATTCCAGAGGAAGTACATAATGCCCTGAGAAACTTAAGCACCTCAAATTGAGAATACTTGACCTAATAAAATATTTTAAAATGCAGGGCACTTACTGTATATCCAAAGTAAGCTCTTGTTTCTAGGCATACAAATGAAATTAATACAATATAGGGAAATTCAACATTTATTAATTAGCAAGTAGAACACTATTAATCATTACTCTAAAATTCATTCTAGTAATCTGTCTACATGAAGAATTTATCTAATCAGTTTTCCTATGCTTTTAAAATTTTAAATAAAAATCTGAATTTTGGTTTGGAAAGGCATGACTCTTTCTGGATAGATAACATCTTAATGAACTTCTCTTGAATTTCCCCTGATTTCATTTAGGAAAAAAAGAAAGTTTTCTTAGCATTGACACCTCCCTCGAAACTTCCATGTATATTTTGTCAGAACACAAGTGAATTCATATTTTTCCCTAACATAAATTTGCTCCAAAAATTAATGCGAAGAAGCAAGGAAATATCCAAAAAGGATGAATAAGGGCAATATGTCACATACTGAAAAACCGCGCATGTTATTTCTACGTGGACTTCATAACTCAATAAAAGTTAAAACAAAGGAAACATTGGTTTTTTTCCTCAGTTATCTCATTCTCAAAGATTCATATTTATATTTAAATTATTATTAATTCTTTATGTAAAATATAGCAATGCAGTCTCCCTAAAGTCTGGAATCAAGCCATGCTTCAGTGGCTATTATATAGGATATATATAAAATAGATGTATTTTAATGAGTCAAAGGTGTCCATTTGTTTGATTCAAATACTCATAACTCTGGGCATATTTAAGTATATTCCTTTGCATTTTAAAAAAATATTCAAACCTTCAAATTATAAATATTGTTTATTATATATCTTCCACTAGTATAAGTTGATTACAAATTAGTTGTTAGTTCAATAGTTATTGTCTTCAAATAAAAAATAATTTACACATGCTGATTTTATTTGACTTAATATGAGTAAATTTTTTAAAGAAAGTAGAGCAACAGTATGTAGTTATAATCCTTGCCTGACAACTCATCACCAATATGTATTACCTTACTTGATATTACTATCCCCAACTGATAATAAGAAAACAAGCCACTGAAATAAGAATTATATTCTTCAAAATAATGCAACTTTATTTTTTTTACTGAGAAACATCAGATATCAATTTGATTTCATAGGCAACTAAGTTATTAAATGATACTATATAATACAATAGATAGTTTATCTCTCAAAAAGGTGGTGAATGAATAACTAGTATATAGATAAAATACCATAATTTATACCAATCTAACAAAACTTTTAAAATGTTGAAAATGGCATTAATTGCAATCTAGTTTAATCAAAAAGAATTGTAAAACTTCAATGTAGTGTCAAATTGTAAAGTCAAGACACAAATGCACATAGAATGTATTAAAGAACTGGTGGTCAACTATTGGCTTGTGTCTGCCTTCATCTACAGCCTCAATTCTTCTACAAGAGCACCCAGTTCTAAACACTTGACTATAATCATTGTATCATTTAAGTAATTTTCCTGCTTAATATCTTTAAATCTGTGCATGCTCTTAGAAGGTAAGCCTAAGTGGTAAGAAATATTTGGATGGATTTCCTGAATTTTCCTTAAGGAGATCATAAGATCAGACAGTTTGCATAGTCCTATAATCAACTGTCACAAAAATACTCAAGTAGTGTATGTTTTCAAATTAAACATTTTCATAACATTGATGTGCCATCCACATTTACACATTAATCACAGAGAACATTTTACCTTAATCCTCACTGGTTTCTATTAGAATTTTAATAAATACCAATCCAGAGGACTTGTAGATATGCATATTTTCTAGACAAAAATCAAACATCCAGTAAGTAGTCTTAATTTCCAATATAACAAAAATGTTCTCTACTCAGGTGGAAGCATTTCTTCTTTTGAAACCAAGATTTCAACACAAAGCACTCAAATTTTTGGAAATGTGAAATGAACTTTCTTTTTATAAGTGCAATAAAATGCAATTGTGAGAGAAACTACTCCCATTCACACATCTTCATTCCTAAATATAAGAGGTGAAGAGACATAAATGAAATATATAAAGGAATATTCAGTATTCCATCCACTATTTACACAAGCTACTGTAGAATGATGATATATATGTTCAGATTGGTGAGTTCTATGGCCATGAGACCAGTACTTCATTTGTTGTGCTATGAAATAAATTCCTTGATCCAAAGTAATTTTTTACAGTGTATTGTGACAGAGACTAAGGCATTGCTTATATCAATAGTTTAGTGCAAGCTAAAATACTATGGTAAGGAAGAAAAACCATATCCAGAATACATATTCACATCATTGAGACAAAATTTTACCTTCTTCTTTATAGAAGAATTTCATTATAATCAATCTGCTGTTAAATGACTGACATATCCCCAGAAAATAATGCCAAATTAGTGACCCAAAATGAAAGAGCCTTATCAGTAATAACTACTAGATCATGCTTTATGAATAATCCCATGTGCTTTAGAAAAATCTAGCAAAAATGGACTAATTCCTATAAACATAAAACACATTCAGATAAAATCTGAAAGACATAGAAATTCTGCAAGTCTGAATAGGTCAATAACAAGAATTTGAAGTAGTAATCACAAAACCCCCAACATTAAACAAAGCTCAGGGTCAGATATCATCACAGAAGAATTCTATCAAGTAGCTAATGATGGATCAATACCAATTCTTTGTGTGTGTATGTGTGTGTGTGTATGAATGTGTGTGTGTGATGGTGGGAGATGTACATGTTAGGTAAGCAGTCTACTACTGAGTTAAATACCTAGTCTAATCTCTTTTAAACTATGCAAAAATTTGAAGAAAAAGGAATAATTCCAAGCTTATTTAGTGAAGCCCAGAGTACCCTAACACTGACATGAAACAAAGACACAACCAAAAAAGAAAGGTATAGGCCAATATCCCTGATGAAGATGTACCAAAATTTTTTAAAACAAGCTGAGTTTAACTGTACATGAAAATTATCATACAACATGATGAATTGGGCTTTAATGCTTGGAATGCAATAATAATTTAACATAGGCAAATCTATCAACAGGCAACATCATTTTTGTAGAACAAAAGATAAAGTCATTGGATTGTCTTCATACATGCAGAGAAAGAATTTGAGAAAATCTAACATGTACTGGGAAAAATAACAATGGTGTAGAGAAAGAATGAATCTCAACACAATTAAAGCCATACATGGTTGGCCACTGCTAACATTATAATTGACTGATATCAAGCATTGAAAACATAAACTATTTTTCTCTATTATAAGGAGCAAAATAATTCCCACTCTCTCCACTTCTATTAAAAGATATGTCTAAAGTATTCCCAAAGCAATTAGACAAGAAAAGTGAATAAGATACCTAAATTAGAGAGAAATAAAATCATTCCTATTAGCAGATCTGATTTTATATGTAGAAATTGAAAAGAATTAACAAAAACATTAAAAGTAATGAGCAAATTCAGTAAAGTAGCTATATAAAATGCACATGTAAAAATGAGATACATAAATAAATGAGATGCATATATTTCCTCTATTGAATTATCAAAAAATAAATAGTCCACTGACAATTAAAAAAATTAAAAAATAATAAAATAAATAAACCTTTACACTTATGACCAAATGGTGTTCAATAATGGTGACAAGATAATTAAATGGGGTAAAGAATAGTCATTTCAATAAACTACCCTGGAACAACTGGATATGTGTATACAAATAGTATAATGCTGGACTTCAAAATTACACTATACATAGATTTATACATAGAAATAAAAGTCAAATGGATACATACATATGAAGGCCAAAACTGTAAAACTCTTAGAATCAAACTTAGAAGTGAATTTTTATGAACTTAAGATAGGTAATGATTTCTTAGATATTAGTAGTGAAAGCAATAAAAGAACACATAAATTGTACTTAAAAATTGTACCATCTACTTCACAAGGGATACACATTTATAAGAGATAAAGAAATTTTACAAGTAATTCTACAATGAAAAAAAAAGTATGCCCAAATAAAACAATTAAAAATGGGCAAAGGATCTAAATAAGTAAATCTTTAAAGAGATATACAATGGCCAATTATTACCTGAAAAATCTCTAAACATTATTAGTTGTTAGGAAAATAAAATCAAAATCACAGTAAAATACCACTTCAAATCACTAGAATTCTACACTCAAAAATACAGAACATAGTAAGGATTATCAAGGATATTAATAAAACAACGGGAGCTCTAGTACTTTGCTGGTTGTATAAAAATGTTATAGCCATTGTAGAGGATATTTAGACAGAACCTCCAATGTTAAATATAGAGTTAACATGTATTACTCAACTTTTCATTGCTGTGACTAAATACCTGAAAAAAACAAATTCCAGAACAAAGATTAATTTTGGGTCACAGATTCAGAGGTTTCCATGTATGTTCATTTGACTCCATTGTTTTGGCCTGAAATGAAACATGTCAGGTGTGGCAGAGGAAATCTACTCACTTCATGATAGTCAGGAAGCAGAGAGAAAGTTGAAGGTGTCAAGACAAAGATATACTCTCCCAGGTTATGCCCCCAGTGACCTACTTCTTCTAAGTAGATGCAAACTCTTACAGTTTCCACTGATTCTAAATAATGCTATGACATTGTGAATCTATAAATGGATTAATGCACTAATGAGGTTAGAACTCATGATCCAAACACCTTCACAGGACCCACCTTTGAAAACTGTTGTACTGGGGATCAAACTTTCAACACATGAGTCTTTGAGGGGCATTCTACATCCAAAACACAATAAATGGTATTAGCATTTCTAATTATATGCCCAAGAAAAATGGAAACATATCTACTCACAAACTTGCCCATGAATACACATAGCAACTTTAATCATAAATACTAAAAAGTAAAAACAGCCCAAATACTTATTTCCTGATGAATGAATTAAAAATCTGTTATATCCATACAATGTAATATTACTTGCATAAAATCAGATACTGATACATGCTAAAACATGGCTGAATTATAAAAATATCAGACTCACTGAAAGAAGTCACTCACAAAAGACCATATCTTAGATGATTCTATTTACATAAAATGTCCAGAATAAGCAAATTACCAAAAATATAATGTAGATTAATGGTTACTGAAATATTTTGTTTGGCCTAGTGATTTTAGCATTGATTCACATTGCAGCATGCATCCATATGTGATGCCAAATAAAATCTCATTTATCTAATGCACAACATTAGGAGTATCTACTAAAATATGTGGATTTTTTGATGAGTGTATAGAAAAAATTATATAATTAGATTGCCATGCTTTGTTTAAAACTGTGAATAAAATAAACAATACATAGTTGTACATATATGTAGGTGAATTTTATGGGATAGTAAGTCTATCTCAACAAAATTATTAAAAACAATCCAATTCTAGGAATACTACCATGGGTGTTGTCAGTACATGAAAGCTAGTTCTTGCAATTGCTTCAGTATATGGTGTCTTTACTCTTTCATGGGACCTAGCAGATCCCAGGTTTTGCTGGCAATTTAGTTATCATCATGGAGAAAGTCAGACCAGGACAAAAGGATCTCTTGTTGCCTTAAGCTTCTTTGAGCACAATAAAGTTCTAATTCTACTAAAGAAAAGAGTCTGCCAGCCAAAGTCTTTAGGAGCATCATCCATGTGTGCCCAACACATATTCAGATTTCTAGGTTTTCTCTGCCTGTGCTCTGATCTGAGCATAAGACACATACATTGACCAAGTGTTTAAATATTTCTGGAGCTCTGTTTTTGCTTTAGATATTCAGTATATGCTTCTAAATAACTATCCCTCAACCACAGAAAATAAGTGTTTGGTAGTTTACAAAACTACCAAAAATTTCGTTAGGGCTTTATACTGGACTTTTAACTACTTGTTTGTGGCCTCCTACTCACTATTCCTCTACAGGACATCAACACAGCTTAGCAATGAGCAAACAGCTCCACTGTGGAAATATATCTCCCTTAATCCTTAAACACCCAAATCTTCCCCCTGCAGAGGTATTCTTTTCCAAAAGAATGTTTCTCTAGTGGAACTAGTTGGGAGGCTAAAGGAGGAGGATTGAGTTCAAGACCAGCCTGGGAAATTCAGCAAGACCATAAGTCTCAAAAAAAAATTTAAAGAAGATGACTATTTTTTTTTTTCCACCAGTGAAATTTTGAGCAATTCAGAATCTTATTTGGGGGCTGGATCCTCATCTACTCCATGGGATTGACACCTGTTTGCCCACCAGGTTACTGAGTGACGACCTACTCATTTTACCTCCTCATTTTACCACTTGCTTTCCCAGGGCACTTGTGCTACCTTGGCTCATCTGAGAAGTTGACAACAATGTGGGTTCCAGTATACTCACAAAGTAACATATAACCCAACAAGAACTGAGGCATGAACATGGAGACTGATCTGAAACATTATTTACGTTAAACAGAGGACACTTAAAAGAATAAAGCCTATGAAATTTTGAATAATAATTTAAGAATGGCCAAAACTAACAATGTTTATTAATAAAAATGAGAAAGATTATTGTCTCTGGTGATATCAGCTACAAAGTGTTTCAAGAAAATGTTTAACATTGAGGAAATATTTTGTAGTTTGATTAATATATAGAATAATAAAAACTTGAATCTATGTACTTAAGATTAGTGCACCTTAATATTTGTAAATTATTTCTCATATAATGAAAGACATTAAAAGCATATTAGTTGAAATATATAAAACCAACATATATAACGTTTTAAAATAGTATTCAGGGCAGTGCATTTTCAAAAGAGAAAATTTTGGCACATTATATAAAGGAAGTTAATTATTAAAGAGCAGCATCTCTCTGTGTTTCTTTGCCAGACACCTGTTTTTCATCCCTCCTGGGGGAGTTTCTAGCTAGCTCTACATTCTGATAGCCAAGGTCTAATTATATTCTCCTAGGCCAAAGTATTGCTTAGGGGAAAAGAATTCTAGGTTGGCTGTGCTTAATAGACATTTTGCTATTTATTTGTTCTTCTTACTCTCCTCTTTGTCATACATATGTACAGTGCATACACAGAGCAACTATGTAATGTGTAGAGCATACATACAGCAACTATGTAATGCATACATATTATATATATTGTGTGCATGTACACATGACAAGAATTAGGAACAATGAAAGAAAAAATACACAAGGAATTTAAGTGTTCTATGATTCTAATATATTAAATACTAGGTCAAACTAATACTTTGATTAGACTCTAACACCTCTGGGATATATATTTAATCTTTAAGAAACCCTTTAAAATACTAGTAAGAGAACTTGTAACTATAAAATTCAGGAGAAATTTTGAAAAAGGAGTACTTTACTGAAAAACAGCAACAAAGAAGGGTGTATCAAATAAGAAATAATATAGATAGAAAAGTAAATATAATACTAAAATTAAACATTAAAAACTTCATTTAAAAACTGGAATTGCTAAACTTAAAGCACAAATGCTTTCACATAACAAGTAGAACAAAAGTTGAAATAAAAGGAAAGTTTGAAATAAATACAGTTTTTCTTTGTTGTCTATGGGTTCCATATCTTTGTATTTGCCTACTCAGGCAATTTATCTGAAACTGCTTTATGCTTTTGGAATGATTTGAGGACATGTACAGAACAGCAAAAACAAAAACCTGGAATCACCCTGTGTTTGCACTTCCAGCTAAAGTGGCACAAAGTGACACTGAGTTTTCTTCCAGCTCCCTTACTGACAGTGTCCTTTTCAGTCTATTCACAGCAGTTTTCCATGTATTTGTAGTTATTGTTGTTGATTCTGCTGTTTAAAGGACCCCCAATCAGAGTGCCAAGTACTAACTAATATTCCAAAGCACAAGGAGGCTGTGATATCCCGTAATGCTTGTGTTACTTAAGCTTCATTCAAACAGGGGTGATACTTGCAGCAAGGTCATTTTAAAACAGTATTCTTTTAAAAGAAGAACAGATAAAATAATGTATTGATTATGATGAAAATGTTGAGACAAGAGATTTGCAGAAAGATATATTGCATTACCCTCTAAATTATTGTCATTTATTAATAAACATTAATGATTAACTATAATTATAATATGTTGTTATTACATAATCTAAATAAAGGTGCCTCTAGGATGCAATTATTTTTAAAGATAGATAAATAATAAGATTCTAATGCTGGGTGTGGTGGCGCATGCCTGTGATCCCAGCAGCTCAGAAGGCTGAGACAGCAGGATCCTGAGTTCAAAGCCAGTCTCAGCAATGGTGAGGCACTAAGCAACTCAGTGAGACCCTGTCTCTAAATAAAATACAAAAATAGGACTGGGATGTGGCTCAGTGGTAAAGTGCCCCTGAGTTCAATCCCCAGTATCAAAAAAATAAATAAAATAAAACTTAAAAAAAGAGAGAAATAACAGATGAGAAAATTTAATCTTCCTATGAAAATAGTCAGAAAATAGGTAAGTAATTAAACACTCATTAAGCTAGAAAGATTTTAATAACGGGACACTGTCTTTTCAGTCCCATGAGCTTCTGAAAATCTACCTATTTTCTATATTTGTACAAAATATTTTTTACAAATACTGAAAATCCAGAGGCAATAGCTGAACCTGTAAAACTACTAGAATGCACAGGTGAAAAAACACTATGATATTACTCTGGCCAATGATTTCTTGAGTACGACCACAAAGCACAGGGAACAGAAACAGAAAGGATTGAGACAAATTAAAAGACTCTACACAGCAAATAATTCAAGTAATAAAACATTCCAGAGAGTGAGAAAAATATTGGCAACACATACATCTGATAAGGGAGTTAATGTCTAAAATACATAAAAATCTCAAACAACTCAACAGTAAGAAAAAAACAATTCAAAAATGGCAAAGGATTTGAGTAGACATTTCTCAAAATAAGCATAAAAATAGCTAACATGTGTATGAAAAATCTCCTTTATCATTAGTCATCAGGATACACACATTAAAACTTGAATGAGTTGTCTCCTGACACCTGTTACAATGGCTGGTGTCAAAAAGATGAAAGTAACAACTGTAGGTAAGAAGTGGAGAAAAGGGAACCCTTCTACGTATTAATGGAAAATATTGAGGGAATGTAAATTAATACAGTTAAATGGGAAAAAAGTATGGAGGTTTTCTCAACATTCAAAATAGAGCTGCATATGATCTAATTACCTATCTACTGACTTGTATCTAAAGGACAATATCAGCATGCTGAAGATGTATCTATCCTCACATGCTTTTTTATTATTTTTTTAATTTGTTCTAATCAATTATATCTGATATTATATCTATCAATTATATCTCATTCCACTGTCTTTCCTAACCCTATTCCCCCTTCCCCTTCTCCCTTCCCTTTGCCCAATGCAAAGTTCCTCCACTTGTCCCATGCCCGTCCCCCATTATGGATTAGCATCCACTTTTTAGAGAAAACGTTTAGCCTTTGGTTTTGGGGGATTCGCTTACTTCACTTAGCATGATATTCTCCAACTCCATCCATTTACCTGCAAATGCCACAATTTTATTCTCTTTTAATGCTGAGTAATATTCCATTGTGTATATATACCACAGTTTCTTTATCCATTCGTTTATAGAAAGGCATCTAAGTTGGTTCTGATATCACCAGTTACCAGTGATGACTTCTGCTTCCACATGTGTTGAAGTGTATAACATTAGAGGAGCACACCAAGGCAAGCATATAAAGCAGAGTTTACTTAAAAGGGGGTAACATAGACTTCTCCTGGGAGGAATAAAGGGGCCATAGATGGTATCCTGGTATCCCAAGAAGTGAGAGCATTCTGCTTTTTTTATACGTCCTAGGCTTCCTTAGTTCTCCTGCTCTCTTCCCCTTATCTCTCTCCTTCCTGCACATATAACTAGGCCCAGGAGATATTCAGTGGGATAGCCAAAAGGTGAGAAGCAGATGGGCTACAAGGGCCAAGGTGGAGTGACCTGGGCAGGAAGGGGGAATAATTAACAACTTTTATAACTCCCTGTAGGGAGGGACAATACCTGGGATGTGTTGCCTTAACAACCGTGTGAGGCAGGGGCAGGTTATGTTGATAAAGGTGGAGGAAGAGCTCTGAAAGAATTAACATTTCAATCCCTCCATTCTCTAGAACCCACCCTTGCCTATCTCTTATTTCTGGCTTCAGTTTCATGGTTTGGCAATTGTGAATTGTGCTGCTATAAACATTGAAGTGGCTGCATCACTGTATTATGCTATTTTTAAGTCCTTTGTGTATAGACTGAGGTGTGGGATCGCAGAGTCAAATGGTGGTGCCATTCCAAGTTTTTAAAGAATTTCCATAATACTTTCCATATTGGTTGCAACAATTTACAGTCCCACCAGTAATGTATGGATGTGCCTTTTCCCCTACATCCTTGTCAACATTTGTTGCTATTTGTATTCTTGATAACTGCCATTCTTACTAGAGTCAGATGAAATCTTGAGCAGTTTTGATTTGCATTTCTCTAATTGCTAGAGATGTTGAACATTTTTTTATATATTTGTTGATTAATTGTATACCTTGTTCTAAGAAGTGTATGTTCAGTTCATTAGCTCATTTATTGATTGGGTTTTTTGGGTTTTTTTTTTTTTTGGTGGCAGGTTTTTTGAGTTCTTTATATGGTGCTCTCTCTGATGTGTATTTAATAAAAGTTTGCTACCATTCTATATGCTCTCTTCATCTCACTGATTGTTTCTTTTGCTGAGAAGAAGCTTTCTAGTTTGAATTCATCACATTTATTGATTCTTGATTTTATTTCTTGCACTTTGAGAATCTTGTTAAGGAAGTTGATGCTTATTCCAACATGATGAAGATTGGGGCCTACTTTTTCTTTTATTAGGCACAGGGTTTCTGGTCTAATTCCTCCCATGCTTATTTAGCACTATTAACCATAGCCAAGATACAGAATCAACTTAAGTGTCTATCAACAAATGAATAAAGAAATTTGGGTATATATATATATATGTGGTGGAATAATATTTAGGATTTAAAAGGGTAAAATCTTATCATTTGTTACAACATGGATGAGCCTGGAAGATATTATGTTAAATGTGGTTAGTCAGACACAGCAAGACAAATACCACCTGATCTCACTTATATGTGGAAACAAAAATATCGAACTCATAGAAATAGAGAGTAGAAATCTAAGGTAGAAACAGTCCTCCTCATACCCAGTTTCGGCCCTGCCTTTCTCAAAAGCTTAAGTCAATCCCAGCCCAGGCAGTTTCCCACCCAAGCTTCCCGCCCAAGTTAACAAATCCCAACTGCCCAAGTTAACTTTCAACTTCTAGAAGTGACCTCAGGAGCACCACAGCCAGACCACTAATCCTCACCTGACACAGCAGCCTGAAATAATCAATTCACAATGTATTTACCTGAGACCCTATAAAATTCCATGCTCCGCACCACCCCCCTCCAAGTGCCCACTTGCACCGACCCTCATGAGTAAAGATCTCTTGGTTACATGGAGTGTATTGTGTCCAGTTTGGAGCAAACCTTACATTGTCCAGGATGAGGGTGAGCCTCCCTATCAAGGCCCCTCATCCCGAACTTGAGACTGCACCTCCAGTAGCCTTAACTCATTCTTTCGATTGCCATCTCTCTGCACCCACCATGACCTCTGCACTCACCATTCAGTGAGTTCCACTTTCAAAAAGATTACAACTTTGTGGGCAGACTCCCAGGGGTGACCAGCCATTGCGTGTCTGGTGGCCCCCTGACTGCCCCAAAGGGAAGACCCACCACTACCTACATGGTTAAAATAAACTTCTAATCTCTATCCCACTCTCTCAGACCCTTTGCCTTCTCCCTCCTTCCTCCTTTCCTTTTGCCTCTGATTCTGCTGGCGGGAATATCCCGACTTCTCCTTCTTTACCTTCTCCAGGGTCCTGATTGAATTCTCCAGCCCCTCTGGGAGGGGTCTCCAAAAATCCTGGCACCAGGCGATCCGTGCCTCCAACCTCTCCAGGAGAGGTCTGACTCCAGCAATTAGGGTGATGATCCACTTTGTCTAACTAAGTCTCTGTCTCTGTTCCTGTCTTGCCAGGGGACGCCTTTCAGGACACGCTCTAGACTCCAGGTGGCAGGATGGGATCCGGCTCCTCCCTTCTGGCAGACTCTCCCTTAAAATTGTGCACTCAAGACTGGCCCACCTACCAATTGGAAAATTCCCATCATGGCCACCTACAGGCTCCCTAGATCCTGATCTCCTTAGAAATTTATATAACTACTGCGAGTGAGCAAAAAAATGGGCAGAGATCTCTTATATCCAGGCTTTTTCCCTTTTACACTCCAATCCCTCCCTCTGCACTTCCTATAAACTGCAACATGTCCTCTTAGCAAAACAACAACAACAACAACAACAATAAAAACCTGATCTCTCCCTGAAACCATTCCTTCACAGACTTCGACCTAGCAATTGAGCTCCCCACCACATCGCTCTCCTCCCCAGGTGCAGCAACCACCCCAACCACAGGTTTCTTAGCCATCTCCCCCTCCTACCTTGTCTACATTTCCCTCTACCTCCAGCTCCCCCCTCCCTCTGCAATAACAATTCCTCCACCCTCTTCCACTGATACAAGTCTTTCCCTTCCCCCGCTAACTAGACATTAGCCACCCAGACTGTAAGGCTGAAAGACGGGATAATTAGTAAGAAAACATCCAGGTTCCCTTCATTTGCATAGCAAGCCAGACACTCTTTTGAGTTGTGTTTTCAGAAGTCTTGACAAACTTTACCCCCCTTTCATTAAGCAGGATCATGCAGTACAGCAAGTGCATTTTGTTGGGCACCCGCAGACGTGCATGTGATGGCATCCAAGCTGGCTGCTCACCCTGCCGCTACCAGGGCTCTTTCCTCTGGTGCTCAAAGCCAGGTTGCCACGAGCTCTTGCATTGCACTGTGTCCTGCTCCACGTATGTGAGCTGCCAGGCCAAGCACCCTGCATCCCCTCCCTCTTTGTCCTCAGCTTATCTATGGAGCAAGATTTAGCATGTTTGTCACTGATAAAGGAGGAATAACACTAGAAATAATCACACAAAAGAATGGACCTGCTTACTACAGCTTATCTCAATAAAGAGCTTTGGTGTTAATAGCTTTGTTCATAGTAGCTTTGTTCTCGAAAGTAATAAAAAACAAGAAATTGTAATTTTTACCCAAAACTTGTCTGATAATCAACTAGACAAAAAGGTTTAAAATGTCTTAGGCATGAGGCTTCAGCTTAGAACAGCAGTTTCCCCCAGATCCTCCCAGATCTCAGTCAGAACTTACATTTAAATGTAAATGAAAGAAACTAGTAGGCTCAATAGGAGACAGGTCTGAGACCAAAGGGGAAAAAAAGGAAAAAAAGTGTCTTTTATTTGGCTAGACTTAACCAAAATATAAACAGCTACCGGCTGCATCATTTTTTCTAAGACTTGCTTTTCTTAAGTTCTATATATTTTTGAGCTCATGATTTTAATCCTACACATCTAGGTTAATGTTTTTCTGATCAGTCTTATTTTTATTCAATGGAGTTTTTAAACATCTAACATTGCAATGTTAAGCTACAGTAAGCTACAAGGCCTTTGCTTATTACATTATGTGTGCACACTTGTGTTATATGTTGTATGTCTATATGTGTCTATGTCCATGTCATGCATATGATATCAAAATTGGCATAGATAATAAGTGCTCATGAATTAAAATCTAAAAAGCCGATCCAAGTACCTTTAGTTTACATGATTTAAAAAGATTCAGTTTAAATTGGGTAAACAGATAAAAGTAAAGATGTCTTTAGAATGACTTAACTCACAAGTCTTTCTAGGTGGTCAAAGGACTAATAAAATGTTAATGTCTATAAATATCTAATATCCATTGTTTCTAGGACTTTTCTTGAACAAGGGAGAAATGACTAATATTGTTGAATGCACTTGTCTAATATCTTGGTTTTTTTGAATAAAAATAAGTAAATCAGATTTAACATTGGATTACTTAAATGTGTTTGTTAGGCATGTAATTAATTCAAAGTTAAAATGCTAACTGTAAAATATAACATCAGGTACTCTTAACTCCTTTAAATTCCACAGGGTAACATTTTTGATGTTTTCATAAATGGTAAATTTTAAAAAGGGTTTAGAATTGCTCTGTCATCACTAAAAACAAAATTACTAAGTTTAAAGCCCAACAGATATAATTCTATATACTTGAACATTGTATTTTCATGAAAATGTAAACAAATGTAATTATATATACAAAAGTTTATAGATTTATATATATGAAGGCCTGAAAGTTTCTCCTGTTTCAACCAGAATACTGTAAATAACATAAAGTATTTCTTATCATTAAAATTGAGCAATTTGTCTAAATTCAGAAATTTACAAGGATGGTTTGGGGATGTGAACAGAAGAAGGAATTCATAGATGGGGAATAGAAATTAAAGATTCTAGACATAGTATTTAGTGGAAGGAAAAAGAAACTGTTTCTAGGTAAGAAAGTCTTTGTATGATAGAAGAAAGAAGATTTAAAGTAAGTGATAAAGAAAGTTTAGAGTAAATGATAAAAAAGATCAGAGTGACAAGAGAGTCTAAATAAAGGATAAATTTCAAAAAGTTTATATTTGTGATTAAATTGACTATAATTAGTACAACTTTATTTAAAATTTAATTTACTGACATAAAACAAAATCTTAAATATTTTTCTGCTCTTATCAAGATAACTTTTTTATATTTGTCAGATTTTGTCACTTGGGGAAACTAAGTCTCAAAGAAATAAAGGTTTATACAACTGTGGTTAAACAACAACTGTAATTTTAGAGTTCTGTACTTGTTACAGAGTCTAGACTTTTCTTTGAGAGCTAAACTTGCTTAATATAAAAACATCAATGTAATTATGGTGCTACTAATTCTATTTTTATATTAAATGTGTTCATACTTTCCAGGTATACAAAACTTTAAAGTAGAAGGTTTAAAAGAGAATTATATAAAGCTGATGTTCTCCAAACTAAAGTTGTATGGTAATTTTAGACTTACAAGGATAACAAATTTTATTGAAGATTTATTTATATCATTTAGTGTTCTATAACTGAACTTGTTATCAATAAGTAAAGTTTTATGTTACTTTTTACATTGGGGTAAAATTTAAATGTATTTTTAAGTAAATGAATGCCTAATCTATTTAAACTTTAATATTGTGGGACATGAAAACATTTTGCTACTTTTCCACACAAAAGTAAAATTAAAGCCTTCTCAGCCTTTCTTTAATTCGTGTTTTAAATTTAATATTATATTATGTTAACTAACATTCATGTGGACTCAGGAAACAATATATGTAAACTTTGTAAAATGATATTTAAGAAACAAAGATCCACTTTATGACTGAAACACTTTGAGATCTGTGAGGAGCCCTACCTTACCTGAGATAAGGTACTGTCTCCCAACTTACTATATGTTACAATGACTTCAAAGTAGGCCAGACTCCAGCTCATTTAAAGTTATATTCAAAGGATTGATTTTGTTGTAAAGATTATGAGGACCTCAAACAGGGATATAATGCATAACTCAGCCAAAATTCAAGATAACTATTACACAAACTAAACTTGTTAATTTTATTTTGAATTTTCCTTAAACTTTATGACTATTGCCTGTTAATGTTTTACAAAGGTACTGCTTCAAGAACAAACAACCCAGGGTAATTTAGAATAAATAAGCCATCACTTATAGGACAGATAGACATTGAAGTTAAAGCCCAATACCCTTAGTGTAAGACAGGTGAGATTGGTTTGCTGGATGTTTAAGATCAGGACTTAAAAATAAAAATTAAATTAAAAGGGCCAAGAAAAACAGTATTTGGCTCTTGCCCTCTGAGTCAGCCTGAATCCAAGAAACAAGGGAACTTCTCTAAAGAGCTTTACAACTCTGGGCCACATAACTTCCCAGTCAGGGAGATTAATGAGACCACTGGAGAACTGAAAGCCAATCAGCGCCATACTATGAAGTGGAGGGTCATTGGAAAAGGGAGACATCCCTCATGTTTCCAAGGGAAGCCACATGGTCAGTGAGACCTCGACCCATCCTGGTACAAATGGCACTAGCAGAGCTAAGAAGTTGCTCTCAAGTTCCTCAAGAGTGACTCCCAAGAGAACTCAAGTGACTCTAAGCAATAGATAAGAACAAAAGTCAGTTTTACCTTTTTCATATTTAACACTTAGCAAAAGAGTTAAACCAAAACACAGCTGTTCCTGGGCATTTAAAAAATAGTTTAATGTAAAATACATGCATTAGCCTCCAAAATAAATAAGACTGGAGGCTACAAAGGAGAGATTCTTAGGCAGGAATGTGTGATAACTATCAAGAGCAACTGCCAGAGTTGGAAGTTTATAGTCAGTTTATGGCCTACTGATCTTCCTAACCTACACAGGTAGGCTTAATGTTTACTAGTATAATCATCTAGCCCTAAGTAAAAATAATAAAAGGATCTCCAGTAAACAGAGGTGATGCCAATAAAAGGCTATTTTACAAATCAGATGACATTAAATAACTACATCTTATGAGGATGTACACCTGTGATATTAAAAATCAAATATTGTGCTTACATGCCTTGTCCTCTCCAGTCTTGTTATGGGAACAAATTCTCAGCCCTTACTTCCTAATGAGAGATTATTTATTGACTTTATCATCTTCATGATATTCACTGACATGTTCCAGATGCTACAACATTTATTTTATGTTACTCATGTCATTTTGTTTCTCTCATAGAAGCACCCACCCCAGATAACTTTACAACCTGTTCTTCCCTAACCAGACTTGATCTGACTCAACTTCTAAATGGAACTCCAAGCTGCTTCCCTCATCTCATGTCACCCCCTTTAAGCTCAAAAAAGCCAGATCAGTCATCAACCAATCTCCTTACAGCAGTAGGAGTTCCTAAAACCAAAGAGGGGAATGATAAACCCAGCTTAATTCTATCTTAAGTTTGAAAGCCATTTCAACAAGAGGTCATAAAGGTTTATTTTTTGTTTTAGTTGCTTGGACCATGCTTGGCTTTGATTAGGTAACTGCCCTCCTTAAAATCTTAGTGGTGCCCCCATGCTGGAACCTGAGTTTACTCCCTATGTAAAGATGTTAAGCCATGTAAATTGTTGATTTGTTATCTGCTTCTGTATTGCATTTGCCAGAATCCTGTCATTTTTAAATTTCTAAGATACCTACCTTTATAATTCTTGGTGTTATAAAACCTCCTTGCTCCTGGACAAACCTGCTTCCCTCAGTTTTTTTTAAGGGGACAGCTGCTGTACAGCTAATTGGTGTGCACAATATAAGCTTGCTTAATTTGATTTAAAATTGGAGTTGGTGGTCCTTTCTTTGTGTCCTGGGTTCAACATTTTGGAGGTTCTTGAGCAGAATCTGGAAAACTTATATACAAGTGTTCCCTCAAATTCACATAACCATTCAGGAGCAATAGAAAGAACTCCAACACCAGCTAGATGCAATTGCCCATCCTAAAGCTGACCCTTTTTCATGGATGACCCTAATACATCAGGGCCTTCAGCTTCTCAATTTATCCAAAGTTAATAACATTTCAGACTGTTTCCTCTGTGCAGGTTTGGATCGTAACTGCAATTCCCATTGATATTCCTCTCAATACCTCAAACTGACCCCAAGGGTCCCTCTCTCCAGCTTTTGAGGAAGTACCTCTTTTTTGTAACTCATCAGGGAACTTCTCCTGCTACTACACTTCCTCTGGTTCAGCTCCCTGTGACCAGATCACTCAAATCTCTTCCCCCAACCTTTGCTCTACCAGGATGCTTTTTCTGGTGCAATGGTATACTAACAAAAAAGAACTAAGCCTCAGCATGCCCTTCACCTTTTGTATTCCCTTTACCTTGGTTCCTCAATTAACTCTGTACAGCAAGGCTAATTAATATGGCTTGTTACCACCTCTCTTTTAGAGAAAGATGGGTCATCTTCTTACCAGTAGTAGTTGGGCTCACCCTGGCCTCCTCACTCGCTGCTTTTGGGCTGGGGGCAGGAGGACCTGGATATGCAGTAACCTCTACTCAGAAGCTTGAACAACAACTTCAAAAAGCGGTAGAGGCATTGGCTGCCTCTCTTGCCTCCCAACAATGGCAAATAACATCTATTGCCCAAGTTTCATTACAGAACAATCAAGCTCTAGATCTCCTAACAGCAGACAAAGGAGGAACATGGCTATTCCTGAAAGAAGAATTCTGCTACTATATCAATGAAACTGGAGTGGTTGAGAAGAATGTCAACACCCTTCATCATTTAAGTGAAAATGAGTCAGGTTTAATAGAGAATATCAAACACTTTCAGGATCCGACTGATCAGATAACCTCAAAAGGAGATAGGCTCATGGGTTTTTTTCCAATATTTCCTTGTACAGATGCTTCTTCCTTTGTTGGGGCCTATAAGTATACTTCTCTTGATCTGCCTCCTTCTGACATGTCTGTTCAAGTTTATCCAATCTCAAATCCAGTAGGTTTCTAATCAGACATTTGATCAGCTTCTCCTCAGGGACTTCCAAATCTTCAAGGAGGACAATGACTTGCCAAAAACTCTTTCTTGAATCTCTACTCCAGGATTTTTGGCTCTTGCCTCTACATCTGCGTTCAGGAAAATGGCCCCACCAGCTGGTGATGCTATGACTACAAGGACCTTCCAAAACTTCTCCCCTCAGGAGATCCTAACCTTCAGGGCCTGGATTCTCTACCATCTTCCCCCTCGCCCCTTGTTCAGCAGACTTCTCCCCAAATCCGCAGGAAGTAGCCAGAAGAGCTCTCATCATCCCCATTCCCATCCCTATAAAATCAAAAGGGGGAGAATGTAAGGTAGAAACAGCTCTCCCCATACTCAGTTTCAGCCCTCCCTTCTAAAAGCCTACATCAGGCCCAGCCCAGGCAGTTTCCTGACTGAGCTTCCCACCCAAGTTAACAAACCCTAACTGCTCAAGTTAACTTTCAACTCCTAGAAGTGACCTCAGGGGTTCCACAGCCAGACCATAAATCCTAACCTGACACACCAGCCTGAAATAACCAATCCACAATGTATTTACCTGAGACCCTATAAAATCCCATGCTCTGCACTGACCCCCTCAGAGCATCCACTTGCACTGACCCCCATGAATAAAGATCTCTTAATTACATGGAGTGTGTTGTGTCCAGTTCAGAGCAAACTTTGCAAGAAAGGCAGTTACCAGAACCTGAGATAAAGAGAATTTAATCAAAGGGTGCAGATTTTTTTAAAAAAGGAATAAATTTAACAAGTTTATTATGTATCAAGGAGACCATAGTTAAAAATTTATATTATAATCTTAAAAAATTTCTTACTGACTATATTTTAAATGTCCTCACCACAAAAATAATCATTATTTGGATTAATGAGCATGTTAATTTATAACGAAAACAAAATCAAAACAGACACAAAGTGCAGTGGCAAAGAAGAGAAAGCTGCTCATCTGAGCTGCCAGCTTTATTTATATCAATAGGTTACCTTAAGTCATTGGGTTCATCAATACATTATGGTTCACTTTATTATTAGGCAGGTTACAGAATCAGTAACAGTGTGTAGCTTCTTTCTCAGTTACATTTTACCATTATAATATGCAGTGTTATGAGATTTGTGTAGCTCTCAAGAAACTCCATTGTTTGAAGTTACCGTTAGATGGGTAGGTCTGGGAGCATCAGAGATTGCTGAAACATTGTAGGTATTTAGCCAGCAAGTTCCTTCATTCCCAGGAGCTATGTCCTGTGGTTAAGGTCGAGGCTAATAAGGCTCTAACATAGAGCCAATTCATGCTATAGCAGCTAAGCATTCTACACTTCCATAGAAATATTCCCAGTCATGGGGCATCCCACACTTTGTACAGGAACCTTCCCAGGAGCTAGGCATCCTATACTTTTGCATAGGACTTGCTAGATACTAAGCATGCCAGAGACATGAAGTTATCAGAGAACCAATCCCAAACACAGAACCCTTACATTAATTGCTTGATTTAGCCATTTTGCAATGTGTACTTATACCAAAAGATCATTGGATACCATACATACGTTTTGTTACAAAAATAAAAACAAAACAGAATAAATGTTTAAAGTTTACCTAATAGGATCATTATCAATGTTTATTATATAAAAGTATGAAAGCAAAAGTATGAACATTATACTAAAATCCTATAATTTACCTCTGAGTCTGTCTTTCTACACCAACTTGAATATTGAATATCGTCTTTAAAATCTTAATTGAAAAATGACCTCACATTTTCTACAATGGCAAAGAGATATTTTAATAATTCCCAGGGTGTTTTTACCACTAGTCTCTGAGGGATCTAATAACTATCAAATATGTTTTCTCCTGTATGTCCCTTATCAATAGACACTTTTAAATACTGTACTCTTGAATCCAGGGCAGACAATCTCACTGGATGATGAAGAATAAGCATTACAAGATTTCATAAAGGTGTTACTTCCAAAGTCCAAGTGCAAACTGGTAGGTTTCATGACCCTAACACATTAATGTACCTATAATACATCTGCCATACTATTTGAACTTACAAATTGAATGTGTCCCTAAGTAATAAATACAAATGCCAAATTTCTGAAAGAAAGAGGGGATTAAAAGAGTTAACTCAATGGAAACAAATTTAACTGTGTTTCAAACTGAAAACAAATATATTTTTATATTGAGTGCTAAGAAATCAATTTAATAATCCCAGCTGAATAAGTCATCTTTAGAAAAAAGAGATGTTGTCATGTTTAAATTGTTTAGCCACAGTGATCGGATTGAATGCTTTTATTCTTAGAATTATCACATAATATAAAGAAAGTTACCTACTCTTTTTAAGGCATGCAATTATTTTCAAAAGTGGATAAATACCAAGACTTGGTGAGGATAAAATACCTGATCCATAGCTTAGAAAGTCACATCATGTTACCACACACGATGCTATTGTTGTACTCACTAGAATTTAAGAGGAATGACATGAGAGAAAATCTAACATCTCTATGAAACAGTATAATAATGGGTAAATATTTAAACATTAATTTAACTAGACAGCAATCAATAGTTTGGAGGTCCATGTGTTCCTGCAAGTCTACTTATTTATACCCTTCCTAGAAATATGGACTATCCAGAGGCAATAGCTGCACCTGATGGTCTTACTGCAAGAATACAAGCACAGTAAACATGTCCTGGTTGTCAATGAGAATCATCAAACATTTCCACTTTAACTTCTGCTCCTTTCATTTTTACATCACTCTAAAAGATGGAGTCAAACATAATGGTTGGTATATGGGACACTTCTGATAAGATATTTGCCTCAATGCTAGCTATACAAGGAAAAGATATATAATTGCATGCTTACTGTGGTTAGCTCAAGACACTGTGTTTCCACATTTAAACTATGTGACCTACAGGTTAACATTTACCAAAAAAGAATCATATGTACCTAATTTTATTTATTTATTTATTTATTGTTTGGTACTGGGGATTGAACTCAGGGGCACTTGACCACTGAGCAACATCCCTAGCTCTATTTTGTGTTTTATGTACAGACAGGGTCTCACTGAGTTGCTTAGCGCCTCACCTTTCTTTGAAGTCACGATTCTCCTGTCTCAGCCTCCCAAAGTGCTGGGATTACAGGCTTGCACCACTGAGCCTGGCTCTAATTTTATTTTTCAATAGTCATCTTTAGGTCTGATTCTAAGATTCAGATAAACATAAGAAAAGTTTTAGAAATAAGCCACAGGCCTCTAATAAGAATTGCATCACAGCTCTACATTAAGTTGAAAGGGGAGGCTCTGTACTTTATGGTTTAAAGTAGATCAAGTCCTGACTTAAATATGTATTTTTTAAAAATTCACTTAGCTGAGTCCACCTCAGTCAGTGTCACAATGCCTTTGATTTAATTCATCCTGAAAAATCTTCAGGTTAAATAAACCTTAGTGAAAATAAATGAGAAGAAACAAAGATTCAAAGGGGACAATAACTTTCATAATATTATTGTATATACAGTACATCTACATTTTTTGTGGAATTTATCTTTTTTTGCCTTTTAATAAACAAAAGTTAATGATTCATTTCACTTATTTTTTCTCAATTTCTTGAGAAAATTTGAGTAACATAATAATGGTCAACTTTGGTACATCCTAGTCTTAAGGAGATGATTTTGGAATTTCTATGTACCATTGATGTATGAAATATACGCACTAAAAGGAAACATCACATCCAGATGGTTTGTAACACACTTGCAAGCAATTTTTTTATTTGCTAAATAAACTGAAGAGCATTAATATCTAGAAGAGGCAATAGGGGTCATTCCAGTCCAAATCTTCTATCTTTCCTTACACATTAACTTTAATTTCAATTAAAAATACCACAGTATTAACAAAAAAATTTATATTAATGATATGAATATCTCTCTTATAGTTCCTTTCAGTAATGTATAATGAACAGTTTATTGGAACACTTTTTTAATATGGCAATGATGAGGCTTTTTAATGTGTACTGAAGGTGTGATGTGAATGTGTCCACCAATGTACTTTCCCAAAGCTCAAAGATAAAAATGTACTTCATTATTGATTTTCAAAATCTCCATCTCTATAATAAACTAAGCATTCAGCTATAGTCTGATCTGGAGCAGAACGTGAAAACAGACAAAAGGGTTGATGCTCTGAATAAATAATAAAATAAAATGCATAAGTAATGAGTGAGTTCACTGTCTTATTCTCTATGACTTTTTGTTTCCTTCTCTTTTAGACAACTTCAGACAGACTCACAAAAGCAGATGTATGGATTTCCTAAATAAAAACTCAAATGTTTCTGAATTCATCCTGCTGGGACTTTCCAGTTCTCAGGAACTTCAGTTACTTTTTTGTGCTATCTTCATTCTAGTCTATGTAGCCATTATAGTGGGAAACCTCCTCATTGTGATCTCTGTGATATTCGATAACCATCTTCACTCACCAATGTACTTCCTTCTGGCAAATCTGTCATTTTTTGACTTATGTTTTTCCTCTGCAGCAACTCCAAAAGTGATTGCAGACTTCCTAAGAGAACACAAGACCATCTCGTTGTGGGGCTGCATGGTCCAGATGTATTTTATGCACTTCTTTGGGGGTGGTGAGATGTCTCTCTTGATAGCTATGGCCCTCGACAGGTATGTGGCCATATGCAAGCCCCTGCACTACCAGACCATCATGAGCCACAGGATGCTCATTGTGTTGCTGGTGCTCTCATGGGCAGTTGGATTCATTCATACCACAAGCCAAATGGTTTTCACGGTGGGTTTACCTTTCTGTGGTCCCAATGTTATAGACAGCATCTTCTGCGACCTCCCACTGGTCATCGAGCTGGCCTGCACTGACACCTATAGCCTGGAGCTCCTGGTGATTGCAGACAGTGGGCTCCTGTCCCTGGTCTGCTTCATTCTCTTGCTCATTTCCTACATCATCATGTTCGTCACCCTCTGGCAGCGCTCCTCCAGCGCCTCCTCCAAGGCTGTGTCCACACTCTCTGCTCACATCACTGTAGTAACCCTCTTATTTGGCCCTGCTATCTTCATCTATGCTTTTCCATTCAATAGTTATTCTGTAGATAAGTTTCTGTCTGTGTTTTACACTATAATCACCCCCTTCCTTAATCCAGTTATTTACACTTTGAGGAATCAGGAGATGAAGGCAGCGATTAAGAGACTGAGCAGTCAACATACGGGTTCCTGTTTGGTCTTCTAAGTATTGTTTGTGTTCTCTGCTTATTTGTATGTCTTCCACTATTTCAGGAACTTGAGTCTTAAATAGTTATTCAAATAATTAAAATAAAAATACTAAACAATATCAATTTTATCCTTCCATATTCTATAATTTAAGATACTTTAAAAATTTTAATGGAAAATATTCATAACACAGATATTGTGCCTGGAAAAGAAAACATTATTTTATTATGCAGGTCTTAAGATATCACAAATGTAAATGTATTATTTCCTTATAAAATTTTTATAGTGTTTTGGTGAATTAAATTGCAAAATATTTACTTTTAATAAGACAATATCAAAGATGGTGTTTAGTATAAATTTTTAATTTTTATAGTTGTGTTCTTTAACAATGTTGTTAAAATCATCTCCCTTTGTATGTCAATATTATGAAGATTTCCCAGTGGTATTAAATTAGGATTTATGGACACTTTTTTTTATTCTATGGCTTAAACAGTCTAATTATACTAATGGTATAAAAAATTTAGGAACAGATTTTCAAACATTTGTGTTTTCAATTCGTTTCCTATAATTCAAAATCAATGGCAGTAATAACAAAACTTTTACTGTATCAATTTTTTTAATACTTATTGACAGGGATTGGTCAATGTTTCTTTACATTAATTCAACTGTTCATGGAACAAGCCCCACCCACACCAAACTCTCTCTAGTCCCAAGTATAGGAAAATACTTCTGTGTTGCTAGCTGGTCAATGTTCTATAAATGTCCTTGCAGTAGGCACTGTTTATATTAATGTTATTTGAATAAGAAAATCAGTCATCATATTAGCTATAAATTATTTATGTAATCAAGTTAAGAGAATAGTAACATTTTCATGTTTTATTTAGAATAAGTTAATTTTCTACAAATGTCTTCCAGAATCAACCAAACAACTTAATGCTTTGCCAAGCAAACATGCTTTAGAGAAAATTCACATGGATGAAACACTTGGCAAATTCATGATTCACCTAAACAATAGTAAAACAAGTTCTTTTTATGAACTCTAAGGGAAATCCACATGGTTATTTTAATAATTCCCTCTAGGAGTTATTCATAGTATACAATTGCCCTCTTCCTTAAAAATGCACAAATGACAGCCATTTATTTAACTGGCGGTAAAAACGTTAGGCCATATACATTCAGAACTTCCCTGTATCTACATGTCTTTGAATATGTCATTGCTCAGCTAGAACAGGTAAGTTTAAATAGCAGTCCTAAGGCACTGCCTTCATATACTTTAACAAAAGATCTGTCATTTTACATGAAACTAGTAACTTACCCTGAAACTATATTACTCTGATCATAAGGGCAACTGTTAGAGACGATTGTAGGCAACCTCCATGTGAACAAATGTGCTTGCATACAGTGAGGAGCCAAGGAGCCACTGTGGCTGACAAGGGGATGCCACACACTACTGACACAGCCTCAGCTTCACAGTTTGAGCTTGAGTTTGTGGAACATAAACTTGAGCTACTTAATCCATAGGGCATCAAAAGATTAAATAACTTATAATATGGTAAAACTGCAGGAAATTAGATTCCACTTGACTGAATTTAGCATCTGTGATAAGCTTGACATTGAAGTTAATAAAATCACAGATAAAGGAAGTAAGAATTGATTTATTTTATGAATCTTAAATTTTATTTTAATATTACGTTAAGCATATTCTTATTTTTCTGCGTTGAGTATATTAATTTAGAAAATATTTATAGAAGGCCAAGTGAGATAAATTATACAAATGATTAAATTAATTCAATTGATTTTCTTCCCAATGATATACTTATTTTCCTCCATTTGAGTTCTTTAATATTTCAGTAAATACAGTTGTCTAATCATGCTGCTAAAACATGAATTTTTGATACTTTACAATCCAAGGACTATCTCTAATTTTGTAATCCAACCAGCAATTTTTTACCTTTATCTAAAATAGTTCTTTCCTGTTTTATTAACTTCAGCAATATATGAAAAGTTATTCATGCTGATCTTTTGTGTTCAAGCTTTTTCAATTAAATTTACAATTACTATGTGCTAGACACCATCATCTATATTCATATAGTCTAATTTATTTTCTGTGACTATTGTGTAAAATTGACACTCACAATAAGCACAAAGACATAAACTTGGGGGCCATTTTAAAAGGTGCATTATTTTAATTAGAAAATATTTATCATGGTTATTTTGGCAGTGAATGATTTTATTTTCTTTCCCGAACAAGTTATTTGTCATAAGTGAACATTACCCAATTATTATCTAATCCATACATGCTTAACACTTTCATAAAATGGAAACATATTATAGTTCATGTGTACCCTTTATTTTTATCAAAAATCTCAGTAACATGTTTCCACATACAGTAAGTTTTCCATTTAATTTCTCTATGGAAATGTTTTTGTTACTGAACATATACCAACAGTATGAACATCCATGATGTTTACTCCTAAGCAGCAAGAACAGTTGAGAGTAGTAATTGATCATCTTTTAGCCCCAGGAAAGACATAGAGAGCTTGGTCCCCAGTTACATGCCAATCATCTCATTTTCAGACATCCGTTGCTAGAAATGAAATGCTGCCTGAGCCTTTTATTACTCAATTATTTTTCCTCCTTTTTAAGCTCACTGTTGGTGGTGTGTTCAATACTAGTTAAAATTTAAATTATCCATTAGATTTTAATTGCAGCTTCAGTTATGAAATTCTTCTTTCTTTGTCTCACCAGAACTTATTCAGCTCTATCTAAGTAAATAAAACAGAGTTCTAAAAGTACTTCATCTTTCATCATGAAAATGTTGTTAATAAATAATTTTATCTTAATATATTTGAATCCATCTATATGTCCACTTAGCTGAAATTTTCATAAGTGTGAAATAATAAAAGACAAAAACAATGAATATGAATACAGCTTTCTATTCTCGGTACTCCAAACTTACATATGAAACTATGTAATGTAGCTCTTGAAACACACCCATATTTTTACTCTTAGCATTTTAAGATTGAGAACTGTATAGACATGAAGAATAATTTCATAACTTGTGTGTAGGATAAATTACTGCCAGAGCAAGGACACTAACGATGATGACAATAATTCTTAATAAAGTAGACAACTTGGCAGCTATAAAATTTTATTTAATACAGAAAACCCCTTTCATCTGATGTTAATTCTGGAACAAGGTGGTCCAATAGGAGGTGAATGTGACGGTGCCAACGGACTCCGGAATCAGGCACCGGGAGGCAGCGTTCATTACACAGCTCAAAGGTTTATTGGAATACAGGAGCTTATATACATAAGGGTGTTCAATCAGAGAATTACCTAATTGATTTATAGCCAATCACCTAAAAGGTCATCTTAGTTGGTGAGAAGCCGGGGCTGGCTGACAAGAAGCCAGGACCGGTATCTGTCCGGGGCTGGTATCAGTCCGGGGCTATGGGAAACTGTCAAGAAGCCGGGCCTGCTGGCAAGGAGCCAAGGTCAGAAGAGAAGTCTGGCCAGACATATCAGTTGACAAACAGCTGGGGCCAGGGGGAGAGAAGTCTCAGGGCACATCAGTTGGCAAGGGGCTGGGGCCAAGTCTTGGTGTTCCAAGACCAGAGAGAGCAGGGTGTTCCCTCCTGCTCAGCCTGGCAGCTCATCCTGCACCACACTTGTGTGACCAGGTCTCCTATATTCATCCACACAAACTTTAATATTAGCCTTTCATAGTAAAATGCATCTGAGGTACATACTGGTTTCAGTATCTTGATAATCACCAGAAAATAGATAAAGTTGAAGAACACAATTTTATTAATGCACATATATATCACCTGTATGTACACTGTGAAAAATACAAGTATATTTCACATATGTTACCCTTTGAATTCTCCTAAGTATTTCTAAGACTAAAGAGTGGGAATTATTTCATTTTAACCATCAAATAAATAAATATTCCAAATAATTGGGATATATATTCCTAGTAAATGCTGAGGACAGAAACAAAATTTAAATCTTGGCTGGTCAGTCTGTTTTTAATTTTGATTTGGGGGCCAAATGATGTTTCTGAATATATGATGATATATTAGACAATAAAATTAAAAGCAATTAGGCCCTGACTTCCTTAACAACACTCCTGAAGTGCAAGAAATAAAAGCAATAATGAATAAATGGGATGGATTTAAATTAAAAAGCTTCTTCTCAGCAAAAGAAACAATCAATGATGTGAACAGACAGCCTACATTCTGGGAGCAAATTTTTGCCACACGCACATTAGATAGAGCACTGATCTCCAGGATATATAAAAAACTCAAAAAAACCTAATACCAAAACAAAACAAAACAAAACAAAACAAAACTCATTCAATAAATGGACTAAGGAGCTGAATAGAAACTTCTCAGAAAAAGATATACAATCAATAAACAAATATTTGAAGAAATGTTCAACATCTCTAGAAATTAGAGAAATGTAAATCAAAACTACTCTAAGATTTCATCTCACCCCAGTCAGAATGGTAGTTATCCAAAATACAAGCAACAATAAGTGCTGGCAAGAATGTGGTGGAAAAGTCACAGTCAAACATTGTTGGTGGAACTGCAAATTGTTACAACCAATCTGGAAAGCAGTATGGAGATTCCTTAAAAAACTTGGAATGGAACCACCATTTGACCCAGCTATCCCACTCCTCGACCTAATACCCTAAAGACTTAAAAACAGCATTCTACAGTAATGCAGCCATTTCAATGTTTATAGCAACACAATTCACAATTGCTAAAATGTGGAAGCAACCTACATGCCCTTCAATAGATGAATGGATAAAGAAACTGTGGCATTTATACCCAATGGAATATTATTCAGCAATAAAAGAGAATAAAATTATGGCATTTGTAGGTGAATGGATGGAGTTGGAGAACATCATGCTAAGTGAAGTAAGCCAATCCCAAAAAACCAAAGGCTGAATGTTCTCTCTGATTAGTGGATACTGATACATAAGGGGGTTGTGGGTGGGGAGCATGGGAGAAATGGAGGAACTTTGGATGGGACAGGGGGAAGGTGAGGGAGGGGAAGGGAAATGGGAATAGCAAAAATGGTTGAATGAGATGGATAACACTACCTTTGGTACTTGTATGAAGACAGAAATGATGTGACTCTATCTTGTTTGCAACCAGAGAGATGGAAAATTGAGCTCTCTATATATACTATGACTTGAAATGCATTTAAAAAATAAATAAATAAATAATTGCACATTTTAAATATGAGAAGTTTCTCTTATGTCAAGGTACAACAACAAATTTGTTTTCAAATTTAAGACATCAAAATAAATATATTTAAAACTCACATTGATGTCCTTTTAAAAAAAACTCAAATAATGTCTTAATAACTTGACATACAATATGTAATGGTCAGAATTTCATGAAATCATAGAATAAACTGAATTACATCGGGTCATTTGACCAAGATTCCCTACCAATTCAGACAATATGGACATGTGTTAGGGTACTGTATATCCTAACCTTCAGCATATGACCTCTCTGGCAATTAGAAATAAAATTTTAATTAAATGTGATTTTGTAGATAGACTTCCAGATCAAATGCACAGAAGATATCTCCTAAGTACTTCTTGATCCAATGATTAAACTTTAAAACTTTACTAATTTTTAACATTGGGTTGATTTGCATGAGTTTTTACTTGTCTCTTTTTTCTAACTTCAAGAGTTTGCAACACTTGGTATCACCCTCAGAAAAAAAGACCCCAAGAGTTGCCCAGGTAATTATTTCCATGCTTGTATTCTGAGCATAGAATACCCATGGGACCTCTTCAGGTGGTGAATATAGGTCATGCTGAGGGACAGCACTTCCACAGAGAGTGTCTCCACCCAGCAATGGATGTTAGCACAATCACACTTCAGAAGAAGACAGAATCTGCTCTAAGAGAAAATTTTGCCTTTAGTAAGTCATCTTATTTCTCTGATTTTCTTTAAGAAAATTCTTAAAATATTTTCATGCCTTTATTTCAAGGATCCCTACTATACCTGGTGGGGAGAATGGTTTCATTAGCTTCTGACAATTTCAAAGAGAACCCGCAAATTTTCTCCTCCTACCTGTTTCTAGCAGAATTTCTCTAGAGTTAACAACAGTGTACACAACTGTGATATGCAGTGCCTCAGAGATGCTCTCAGATCCAGGTAGGAAGATCATAGTCCTTTCCTTGTGAATCAACATGAGCAGGTTCTAGTAATCTTTGTTCAAGTAGTGTCTGCTTTTTAATAGAATACACTTATTTTTATTATCAAAATATGCATAGTATATGATCATATATCTTAGCATAAAGACAAAAGTAAACTTACATAGAAATAATGTAAACCTGATTATTGCAAAATAGGATTAAAACTCACAACTTGAGACTAAAGAGTGTAATCATGAGCTATAGAATATATCTAAGTATTTCATCTGTAGATATCAGATAATTTATTAAATTGTCTAAGCCCTATTCTATGTATACAAAATGCAATTATGAAGCAATTAAATGTTGTATGTAACTATTCACCAACAGTTTCAATAATAATAGGAACAAAACTTATTTTTAAGTACCTATTTGAATTTTTATTGGTCACTTGTTTCTCAAGAATATGCATAGTTATCTTTCAGTAAATTTCTAACTCAAGTATATTTGAAATAGTATTTGTAACACTTACTACTATCTATGTAATTTATTCCAGCAGGTACAGAAATAGCTTTTGAAAATTTAGGCCAGAAAATATTCTGTGACAAGAAATTAAGTTTTGACAAAAATCTCAGATTGTTCAAGTTTTGCAGTGGGCATAAATCAATTGGTTGTAATACTGATGTGTTTTCCTTAGAAATTTGGTAAATCTCTGTGACAGAAGATAATGTCTATTTGCAAGTTATGAGAATTTTATCATATATTTCCTTTTCCTTAGTAAATTTTTGTTTGATTTTGCAATTTTTCTTTCTTTGTATCTTTAATCCATGCTTCTAAGTACTCAGTAAAAGGGAAGGAAAAAATAATGCTCACAATAAGGTAATGGATTTTGTTACTCACCTGCTCTCCTTGGCCCAAACTTGACATTTTAAAAACTAAAAGAAATGAAATACATAAATTGAAACAATGCAAAAAAGTAATGATGGGGAGGAATTATTTTTCCACCATCCACCGTGAGAAGTATTGTCAATTTGCTTAGAGCTCAAAATAAACAATATTGGTGTTCACTACTGAAGGTTTTAACTTTATGTTCATTCAGCACTGACAATCCAAAGGTATACTTTACTTACACATATATGCAAATGTAATTTACTTCCATCTTAAAAATATATATATATACACACACACATATATATACACATATACATATATTCAAATATGTGTGTATATATATGTAGAGAGCAATAGAACTGTTGTAACTATTATATGCACATACAAATATATATATACAGAGAGAGAGAGAGAATGAAAGATTTATATTTTTGATGGTTAAGAGACTAATATTTCAAAACATATGGATATTACACCATCCATGGATACAATTTAAGACAAATGTTGTTTTTGATAATCTTAAAATATATAGAACATTCAGAGCTCATTATCCTTGAATCTAAGTTTGACTTTCCATCCACTTTGGTTAATCCACTTCTATGTGACTCTATATTGAACATATTTTTTCCTAATTTGTTCAATTTACTAAATACTTTCTATTCTATGATAGATTTTAATTGCTGATAAATTTTATGTCTGGTTTTGTATCCAAATCATCAGGCCAAAGTATTATTATATGGTTGTCAATGCAGCTTCTCTCATAAAGGGTGGTGGTTCAAGATTTGTTTTAGAGAGAAAAGTTAAATTTTAATTTTATCATCTCTTAAGAGTAGGTTTAATCAGGACTTGAAATCATTAAACATAGGATATAGAAATGGTAAGAGTATGTCCAAATCATTTGTGTTGGATTGCAATATCAGTTCTTCATCATCTTCTCAAGCATGATTTAATTTTTGTTATAAAATGTAACGATTGTGAGTTTCAGGCTCAGATTTTTTTCACTTACTAAGGTACACAACCAAAATACCAGGTGAAACCATAATTATTATTTAGTGTCTCACCTTGCTTCTCTGCTTCTCCTCACTCTCTACTTGTGAGAGCACTTTCTAGGCAAATCATTTGGATAATGATTACATCTAACAGACAGGAAAGTCAGGCTTACAGTTAGCTTCTTTTGGAGATATGATACTATTCTTATTTAACCAAGATTTCTCCTTTCAATCATACCTTTCGATGTTACATATGAAGAATTTCAATGTGAATATCAAATTCTAAAAATCGAGTCTCCTTTTTCTTCTCACTAACTGCTAATCTACTTTCTCCAGGTTATTTTGGAAGACATACTCAATAAAATGGATGGAGGAAATCAGTCCATGGTGTCAGAATTTGTGCTTCTGGGACTTGGTCACTCATGGAGTATGCAGGTCTTACTCTTCATGATATTTTTGTTGCTTTACCTGATCATTGTATCTGGAAATATTGTCATTGTGACCTTAATCATCACTGACCCCCATCTCCATTCCCCCATGTACTTCTTTCTGGCCAACTTGTCCTTTGTTGATATGTGGCTTTCCTCAGTCACCACTCCTAAGATGATCACAGACTTTCTCAGGGAAAAGAAGACCATTTCCTTTGCAGGTTGCATGTGCCAAATCTTCTTTGCCCATTTCATTGCAGCAAGTGAGATGGTGCTTCTGGTGTCCATGGCCTATGACCGCTATGTGGCCATCTGCAAACCACTCCACTACTCCACCATTATGAGCCTGCAAAGATGCACTGGGCTGGTGGTTTCTTCCTGGACTACTGGCTTTATGCATGCTATGAGTCACCTGGCTGTGATAGTGCAGCTGCCTTTCTGTGGCCCCAGGGATATAGATAGCTTCTTCTGTGATATGCCTCTAGTAATCAAGCTGGCCTGCATGGATTCCTATAATTTAGACATTTTAATGAATGTTGACTGTGGGTTTGTGGCTGTAACCTGCTTTATCCTCTTGCTGATATCTTACACATATATTCTTCTCAGTGTTCACCAGAGATCTAAATCTGGTGCGTCTAAGGCCCTGTCCACCTGCAGTGCCCACGTCACAGTGGTGGTGATCTTTTTTGTGCCCTGCATCTTCATCTATGTGTGGCCACTCAACATCACCTCACTGGACAAATTTCTTGCTGTGTTTTATTCTGTTTTTACACCTCTTCTCAATCCAGCCATATATACATTGAGAAATAAAGAGATAAAAAAGGCTTTGAAAAGATTCAGTAGTTACTATGTAGGTTCCCAAAAAAAGACTTAATGCCCAAAAACTCATTGTATGTACTTTAAATTGAGAATACACTGACCTTGTAATATAGTTTGAAATTCAGGGAATATGGTTTATAGCAATCAATAGTTCCAGTCTCTAGATATGTGTATAGAGTTAAGACAAGAGATTTTAAATTTTAATAATCAATCAATATTGTGAATCATTTCCCTAAAATCCAAACAATAATCCTTCATTATGGAGAAATTATCTTGTCAGTCTTTCTACATCACTAATAATATGAAAAAGAACCAACAAGCATTGTGACTTTAGTGTTCATCCACATTATAGCAAGTATCAATATAGGACACCAAATACAATATCGTTATGTGTATAGCACATTAGGACTGTCTGCTAAAATGTTGTGGATTTTTCTTTATGGGACCTGAAAACATTTTAAAATTAGATTGTCATGTTTTCCCACAGCTGTGTAAATGTACCACTTTTGACTTACATATATACAAGTGAATTTTATAGTATGATAATTCTATCTCATCATGATTGTTCAAAAAAATCCAATTCTAGGAGCATTGCCATGGGTCCTATCAATACATGAAAGCTATTTCTTGCTATTACTTCAGTGTATAGGCTCTCTCTTCCATTGCCAGGTATAGCATGGCCTAGCAGTTTCACTGGGACTTTAGTTATCATCTTGGAGAGGAAGTCAGGTGAAAACAAAAGGGTCTTCTGTTGCCTGAAGCTTCTTTGTTCACAGGGAAGTTGTAGCTCTACTAAGGGAGGGAGACTACTGGGGTAAGTCCTTCAGGAGCAACATCCAGTTGATCCCACATTTCCAACTTCTAGGTTTTCTCTGCCAGTTCCCTGATCTGAGCATAACATACACATCTGGACTAAGTGTTTATACATTTCTGGAGCTTTGTTATTGCATTAGATGTTAAATGTAAGTAAGTACTATCCTTCACCACAGGAAATAACCTCCTCTTTGTTCTACCAAATATTTTTTAGAGTCCTTACACTGGAACTTTAGTACTTGTTTGTAGCCTTCTGTTCACTATTTCTCTGAAGGGAGTCAATACAGCTTAGCAATAAGTAAACAACTCTCTTGTAGAATAGCTCTTGCTAATCTTTAAGCACCTGAATCACTTTTCTTCAGGGACGTACATTTCCAAATGAATATTTTTTCCAGTGAGGCTTGATGGGAGGCTAAGGCAGGAGGATTATGATTTCAAGGCCAACCTGGGCATCTAGAAAAAAACTAAATTTAAAAAAAAAGATTACAAACGAAGATCAAAACATTTTGAACCATCAGTGAAATCTTTTTTCCATGGCTTTGGTTCTATATACTCCATGGGACTGAGTCTTACTTGCCATCAAGTTGCTCAGTAACTCAGTCATAAATCCACATTTACTACCGTTTTCCCAAACTATTCTCATTAGTAGTTGTGTAACCTTGGCTAATCTGAGAAGCAGACATAAAGATGGATTAGAGTATACTCACAGTGAAATGCTACACAGCAAGAACAACAGAACTGATGCATGAACAGCATAAAGATATTTCTGAAACATTGTTTATGTTGTTTATGTTTACATTTGAAACAAAAAGTAAACACTGTCAAATTTTATTTAATAAAATTCAAGAATAAGTCAAACTAATATGTAATGATAGAAATAAGAATAGTCATTGTCTCTAGTAATAATGACTGCAATGTGGATCAAGGAAAACAACTTTGAGAAAAATATTTGGTAGCTGATAAATATGATGATTTCAGGGTACATTTATGAAGGGAAAATTTTAATCTTTTCATTTAAGAGTTTGCATCTTAATGTCTGCAAATCAATTTTCATAAAGTAACAGGAATTATAATAGCAAAACAAAAAAATGTACTGGTTTAAAATAGTGTTCAGGGTAGAAATTTTCAACATCCAGGCAAAAACAAATAAGCACATGGTAGATATATTATTAATTATTAAAAAACCATGTCTTTATTTCATTATCATATACCTCTTTTAAAAATCTCCCCCGAGGTAGTTTCTAGCCAACTGTGCATTCTGATAGCCAGTGGCTAGTTACATTCTCCAAGGTCAAAGCAGGCAAAGGGGAAAGGAGTTCTTTTTTGTTGGGCTTAAGGGATATCTCATTATGTATTTGTGTTTTTGCATTCTTCTTTTTTGCCTTAATTTGTAATTTGTAACTTCTTCTTATGTGTTAAATTTAAGCCACCATTGTGTTTTAATTGATAATGTGTTCTAATTTACTTTTTCTTTGCAACAAGATAAATGCACCAATAAATTATTTTTTATGTAGTCTTTTTCTTTACTGGCAGAAAGGTTTTAATAAATGACGATTCATTATGATTTAGACCATTCATTATGGTTTAAAACACATACATTTTCATATGTCTTTATATGTATATCAAATTTCCTCCCAATCTAAGAAACAGAGTCATCAAAGAATGAAATCCTTTCCTGTGACATAATGCCACCGTCATCTTACTTGACCAGTTGTTCTGTTCAGCAGTTCAGGAAAGTGGGTTTTACAATTTCACTGTGAATGGACAAAGATGAATGGGTAACAAGCAAGACCAGAGGTTCAATTTATCTAACAATATATTGATGATCTACTAAGAATAGCATATGCATCTCATGATCCAATGTGGAATAGGTGTAAACATGGCTTTTTCTTTTAGATTCAGTTTTCTCCTATAATCATCTGTTACCTTCTTCAATGTTAAGGTGATTTTTATTTTCATAACTTAAAGACTGGTTTTGAGCTTTAATTCTAATATCTTGAATAGAGTTTTCTTTACCCAGAAATAATAAAATAATACACTTTTTCAAATGATCAAACATTCATTTAAAATGAAATGAAAACCACAAAAAATGAAGAAAATAAAAATATACATATTACATATCTAATTAACATTATGGTTTCTAAAACAAATGATACTTGAAAGCAATAAAGTATGGCTAATTTCTAAATTGCTGTGAATTTGGGAACTAAAGTAGAAAGAAAGCTCCAGAAAGTGTAGAGCTAACCTGAGCCATGGAGGACATGGCTATAGTGGGGCTCAGAGAAGGCAGAGACATGGGAAAGACAGGTGGAGCAGAACCTCCTTGCAAAGCCTTTTGTGCACTGTTGCCTCTGATTCATCCACCCAATGCCAAATTCACAGCTGAACCTACAGTGTCTGCCTCAGCTTTCCGGGTTTGTTTTGTACTTTTATCCCCTTCTAACTCCTGGTAATCAACTGCTTTCAATATTAGTAATTTATTATTAAATAAAACAAGATTTTGAGTCATATATTCTGTGACTCCAAACTCTCTGACTTTTCAAAAATATTAGATTCAATTTGTTCCATTTATGCTCCATTTGCTCTCCTGAACAAGAGTCTGTTTGCTACATATCTAGTAAAGATGGAAATTATTTATTTATTAAAATTAATGCTTCTTAAATTACAACCTGAAATAGGTCATCTTACTAAAGTTAAAAATGTGAAATATATAAATTACAAAATAATCACCTATGTTAAAGGAGTTCTTCATTAGACTTGTGACCTCTACAGTTCTAATTGGGTAGGCTATAGTTGGTTACGCATATACTGTTCCAGAAAATGATTATCATTAAGAACAAGGAAGTGGCACTGAAGCAAAATTTTGAGATACTCGACCACTGAGCCACATCCCCAGCTCTGTTTTGTGTTTTATTTAGAGACAGGGTCTCAATGAGTTGCTTAGTGCCTCGCTGTTGCTGAGGCTGTCTTTGAACTCATTATTCTCCTGTCTCAGCCTCCCAAAGTGCTGGGCTTACAGAAATGTGCCATTGCACTTGGCTTGTGATTGGTTCTTGATATTTTAGTTGTCCAGTGGCAAGGTGCAGACTCGATTACACAGTAGACCTCCAAGATGGAAACATAGGCCCTTTGAGAAATAAGAACAGTTTTATAACAAATCTGGCATGTTAAAATGGCCGTCTTTGTGTTTGCCCTCTTGCTGATGTGTAATGTCCCTTCCCTATACTTGACTTCCTATCATTTTTTATGTGAGTAGCACAGCTGATGTGTAAGGTAGGTGAATGAGGTCATCTGAGATAATGTGTGTCCTGGTGACCTGCCCAGCCAAATTCACTTAGAGAACTATTGGTGTATCCCTGGTGAAATGCCTCAACTCAAGAATCATGAACAACAGTAGTAATAAAATATAATTATTGTTTTTGCTCTAAGTTATGGGGTGATTTTCATAGAGTTTAAGTAACTGAAATAGAAATAGGTACCAGTATTGTGATGCTGCTATAACAAAATCCCCAAATATATGACAAAGGCTTTGGGACTCAGCAACATACAAAAACTGGAAGGCAAGTGAGGAAATAACATATAGGGCCTTAAAAGCAACAAAAGGAACAGGAACAGGCTCTCTTATATTATGATGAAATGTTAGAAAACACTGTCACTAAATTTTGTATCCTATGGAAATGTGCACATGTATTTGAAGGTATGCCTAAGCTGCTTTGTAGGTAGCCCATAATGTAGTAGAAATAGAATATATCTTAAACTTTGCTGTGGTAAAATGTATACCAGAAGGCCTTTTGTTGAGAAAGCTCAGTATGTTCCCAATGCCAGTCTAATAACGGGGACATATTTTTGAGAAAAAGGAAAAAGTTTATTGCTTTGCTAGCAAAGGAGAAACACAGAGGACTCCTGTCCCAAAGGCTATGATTCTGCACATGAGTAGGAACAGGGGACTTTTATAGAGGTGATTCAGAGAAAATGAGATTGAAGAGGAGAGATCAGAAAGGAGATCAGAGAAAAGAAGATGAAGAAGGAGAAGATTAGAAAAAAGAAGATCAGGGAGAAGAAGGTTGGGGAAAAAAAAAACATGTAAATTTCAAAGCAACAAGGGATATAGTCAAAGCATCAAGTGAGACCCTGTTACACTTTTATTATATACTTAAGAATGGTTCATTTTATTTTACATAAATTAGAACTTCAAAAATTTCAGAAAAAAATAAGATGTACATGCTGGTGTCCACAGTAATGTTGAACTTTGACTTATATTCCTGAACATTTATTCTTTACATGCACATATACACAATTAGTTTTACTTATTATAGAATACATTGGGATGTGCAAAAAATGTAAAAATCTCATTTTTCTCTTGTTACTAAAACCTTGTCCCTTGTTCCTGATGCCAATCCAATAATGAGGACACAATTTTGAGAGAAAGAAAAAAGAAGTTTTATTGTTTTGCTAGCAAAGGAGAAACACAGGGAACTCCTGTTCCAGAACCTGTGATTCTGGCAGTGGGGGATGGGGGTGGTGCAATAAATTTTTAAAGAGGTGATTCAATGAATACATTCCAAGTGTCCCCTTTTTGGAGACCGTAATTCACTTGTTAATTTGGAAGATCTTCTGGAATTGTCCGTGAAGTCTGAATTATTGGTTCCTATGGTTGTGTGTACTCCAGGATAGATAACTTGGCATAGGATGCAGAAGAAAGGTAATAAATACTGTTTTCCCCTGAGGTTAGAGTGGAGGAGAGGGGGACGAAAGAAAAAAAAAAAAAAAAAAAAAAAACCTCCATTTAATGAAAGCCTTAGTGGCAGAGCAATGAGGACTCTATTCAAAGCATGATGTGGACCACTGTCTCACTTTGTAGGAGATCATTTTGAAACACAGAACTAGAAAACCAGTCCTAAAATTCATTTGGAAGAATAAGTGAACCAGAAGAGCTAAAGCAATCCTAACCAAGAAGAGTAATGTTGGAGGCATTGCTGTAGTGGACCTCAAATTATCCTATAGAGCTATAGTGACAAAAGAACCATGATATTGGCAGCAAAATAGACATGAAGACCAATGGAATAGCATATAAGACACAGAGACAAACCTACATACTTACATTCATCTGATACTTGATAAAGATGCTGAAAATATATTTTTGGGAAAAAAATAACCTATCAACAAATGATGCTGGGAAAACTAGAAATATACATATGAATGAAATTAGATTCCTTGCAGAAAGGCAACTGAAAATGGATCAAAGACCTAGGAATTAGACTAGAAACTTTGCAACTGCTAGTAGAAAATACTTTCAACAACTCAAACATATTAATTCAGGCATTAATTTTCATAACAGACACCTAAAGCTGAAGAACTGACACCAAGAATCAGAAAGAGGGATGGAATCAAACTAAAATGCTTCCGCACAGCAAAAAAACAAGAGCATGAAGACAGAACCTACAAAATGGGAGAAAATCTTTGCCAGCTGCTCCTCCAATAGGGGATTAATATCCAGCATATACAAAGAACCCAAAAACAACACCAGAAAGCCAAATAACCAAATCAATAAGTGAGCAAAAAGAGCTTCATAGACATTTCTCAAAAGAAGAATTACAAATGACCAACAAATATATAAAAAATAAACTTCATCTGTAGTAATCAGGGAAATGAAAATCAAAACTACATTGAGATTCAATCTGACTTTAGTTAGAACAGAAATCTTCAAGAATACATGTAATAATAAAAGCTGGCAAGGATGTGGGGAAAAGATACACTCATACATTGTTGATGGGTCTACAAATTACTACAATGACTTTGGAAAGCAATATGGAGATTATTCAAAGACTAGGAATGAAACAACCATATGACCCAGATATTCCACTCCTTGGTATTTATCCAGAAGAACTTAAATCACCAAACTGTATGATATAAGCACATCAATATCTACAGCAGTACAACTTACAATCACCAAATTATGAAACCAGCCCAGGTGCTGTTTAACAGATGAATGGCTAAAGAAAATGTGGTATATACACACAATGGAGTATTACCCAGCCATAAAGAAGAATGATATCATGGCATTTGCTGGTCAAAGTGTTAGGTAGCAGTTTAGGGACACCAAGATGGTGGAGACAAGGTATTAGAAAAAAGGTGCTGGAAGACAAGAGAAGGAAAGGAGTCTGGTCCCTGTTTACAATAAATCCCATTACCATGACAACTCCCGTCACTGAGGACATCATCATGACAATTCCCACCACTGAGGACTTACAACCATGAAAACTACCCCCACAGTTGAAATTTTAAAATGGCCAATGGAGGTAAAGTGGGCAGTATTCTAATTAGATTATCTAAAGTAACCAATGGTGGAGGGGAATTGGAAATTATTCTAATAAGTTATCATAAGACAACCCATGGAGAAAATAGATTAAGGTTTTCAATCAGGTCTGTGTAGGGAAGACATCACCCCACAGTTCAAGGTTTATGACCCTAATTTCCAGACATTGAGGCCTTGAGCCTCTCTTTCTTGCTTGGCCCACTCCTTTCTACCTAATGGAGTGCTATAACCTGCTCCTTCTGTGTGTCCCACTCAAATCTTTGGGAGAGGAAGGACCTGGACTTTGAACATCTCAACTGTAACAAAAGGGTGGAGTTGGAGAACATAATGCTAAGTGAAATAAACCAGATTCAGAAGGTCAAGAATTGAATGCTTTCACTTAAAGTGGAAGCAAGAGCAAAATCAGCAAGAAGCTCCCATCTAAAGGATTTTGAGTTTTCTCCATACAGAAAAGATAAAGGTTTGAGGATATAAATGTTGAACCTGATTTAAGCATTATGGAACATATACATCTATCAAATGTTACGTGGTATTCCATTCATATGTACAATGTTGTATTTTCATGTACTGGTTAATTGACATATGGGATTATACCAAATTTAAAAGCTTCTGAAGCACAACAAAGAGAATAACAGAATGCCTGTAACAGAAAGTGTATAATTATATTAAAAAAATCTCCATGAAAATCCAAAATTAACTGAAACACTTTGTCTTTCCAAGGATACCCCTCCTCTCCCTCTCCCCCTATTTTCCCCCTCCTTTTGCCTGTGGGTCTGAACTTGACAAACATTAGAATAAAAGAATACTTGACTATATATTGTATTTACTTTGTAAAATTAAAGTTCATTATTTTAGTTTTTGTGTTATTCAGAATAATGCCATGGTTTATATACATATATAAGAAAAACGAGGCACAATTTTGAATGATTAAATATTTTCTTCTATGTAATATTCCTTAATTGAGAAATAGAAAGTGACACGGCACATTTTAAAAAAATGTGTAACTATCAATACAAAACTTGCAATAGATTATTATTTTATTTGAGAAAACAAAGACCTAAAGGCATTGGTCTACAAAACACCATGAAGGTCTTTATTTAAACATACTAAATTATTCCTGAAAATTTATTTGAAACATAATATATTCTCTCCATCTTACTCTTTTGCACCAAAAAATATGCAGATACTATGATATTTATTATTGATTCAGTACAATTATTTAACTTCTTAGATAAGATCTATGATTTCTCAGCACATCTGTGAGCTACATATCTAAAATAACCTGTCCAGGCTTACTGCTTTTATTATGTCTAATTAACATGTGCTGTTCTATTATCACTGTAGCTAATAAACTGTTAAATATTATAAAGATACATCTATACCTGTGCTTATAGCAGCACAATCATAACAGCCAAGTAATGGAACCAGGCTTGACATGAATCAATATATAAACAGATGAAGAAAATGTGGCATTTATACATAAAGGAGTTTGATTCAGTTATAAAGAAGAACAAAATTATGTCATTTGCAGGAAAATGGATGGAACTTATGTTGAGTGAAATAACTCAGACTCAAAGTCAAGGGTCAAATGTTATCTCTCATATGTGGATACTGGAGATAAAAAAGAAAGAAAAAAATATCTCACAACAAAATAAGAAAGACCAGTAGAGTAGAAGAGGAACAGAGGGATGGGTAGGGAAAGAGGAAGTACTAGGAAATGAAATTGACCAAAGTATGTTATGTACGTGTAGAAATATGCCATAATTAAACCCACTGTTTATATAAAATTAGGCACTAATTTAAAAAAGAAAAGAGAAAAATAAATGTGAGGGCCTTCACTGGTATATGCTTCGAATATTTAATATTAAATATTTTCTTGTCATTTTCCTCGTATGCTTCTAGCTAGCATTCCACTAATTCCCACTGGTCATACTCTACAGAATTAAAGTTGTTATAAAACCCAGAGCACATTCTCTATTGCATCATAAATTAGAAGTGCATATTTCAGAATCTATGGTGTACAAACATAAGAACATATATTTAAAGAAAATGTTTAGAATATTCTATTAATTTCCCCTTCAACAGATGAAAGGGCATAGCTATTTGAGAGTAGCATTGGATGCCTAACAAGGTGAAACTTGTCATTTTTTGTATTTGAAATAGAAAGAAGAAATGCAAAAAAATCACACATTTATCCAGGACGTCTGCTGCCTTCAAATTCATGAGAACAGAATAATGGTGCAGAAGTAGAATAAAGGTGAGTGCTTTCTACCCTGACCTTGAAATGAAACTCCTTCCACGTTCGATTCCTAGCATTATTTGAAAGAAACTATAATAAGGGCAAATGTCAAGAACTTTGGGAGATTAACCATTTGGATATTAATTTAGGTGCAATACAAATGACTTATTACAACATTCCCAGATCCAAAGGTAAAGTGGAAAAAGGAATAAGATATCCCAATCAGTCAAAAAGTGTAGGCAGAGTCTCAAGACAAACTTCGTGGACTTCACAAGTATGCAACAGGTCTGCATATCCAGTCCAGCTGACATGCTCTGCCTGTGCATCTGCAATGCCAGGTGAGTTTTGTATCAGGTAAAATGACAAGGAAGGCTAGAGATTGTGAAAGACTTTGGGCTTTTCTTTAGCCTACACTAACAGTACTTCTTTGTCCTCCATGAATGAACACTCACTCGAACCTGTGACACCCTCTTCTGCAGGAACTCATTTTGTGCAGAGGAATGTCCATCTCTTACACAGCTGTCCTCAGTCTCTGTAATGCACACAATTTGAGCATGTCTGGAACAGAGCACAGAAATGAGACTAGAAGAGGGCAGAAAGTGGACCAAAGGCTTGGGATGGTATGGAATTTCATCTGTTGGGTGGCCGGGAATAGACATAGACAGTAGAAAGGGAACAAAGGCAGAGTGAGATAAACTATGATTATCAGGTGTTACTTGTGTCTTGGAATCGTGAACCTGAGGAAGAACAAGTGACCAACCCAGGTGAGAAGTGGATGTACCAGATGTAAATATAGGAGGGCGCCTCCCAGGCACACTGTCCTGGGAGTAGATTCTGCAGACAACATGAGGTGTGGATATGGAGGTCAACTGTGTTTAAGTGGGTACAAAGAAAGGAGTTCCCCATCTATTTCTAAGAACATCAAAGACATTTTGTTATATTTCAGATTTCTTAGACTCACTATGTTTGTGCTAATGGATGTGAGAATGCAGTGTTTGGGTGTTCCTATATGTGCTCTTGTGTTTTAAGTACTTGTTCTATAACATTTAGTGATTAGTTACAAAAGTTACTAATCACATAAAACAAATGTTTGGATATTTCCTCACAGGTGTGTTGTAAAATGCAATGCATTGCCTAAGTTTCTCATGAGTTCTCTAGGGATCTTTAAGGCTGATTTTTCTTTATTCCTTAAGTTTTCTTCTCTTTCTAACTCCCCTATATAGTGTGCAATTAAAAATTTTATCACATTTCCATTAGTATTCCTCCCCCACATTCCCTTGCACTGTTGTAAAATATTGATATGATCAGCACATTATAAAACTCAACATTTAAAGTGCATGATTGAGGACTGGGGATATAGCTCAGTTGGTAGAGTGCCTGCCTCACATGCTCAAGATTATGGGTTCAATCCTCAGCACCACACACACAAAAAGGGCATAATTTAGTCATATTGAATGTATTCACAAAACTGTACAAGAATCAGCATGATATAATTCTTGAACCTTTTCTTCATGCTGAAAAAAGTCTTCATGAATATTGTGTTTATTTTCACTGCACCCTGTGGCCTAGCAAATCATTATTTGACTTGTAGCCTCTAAGAGTTTTCTGTCTGGACATTTTATAACTCTTTTGTGCTGCCTCCTTTCACACAGTATAATGTTTTTGAGGTTCTTCTTATTGTAACATGTATCAATACTTCACTGCCTTCTTCTTTTATTTTCTTTTTCTCTCTTTCTTTCTTTTTTTGGCCAAATTGCTTTCCTCTGTATTCACAGAACCTTTGAAAAGTATTACAGGTATATAAAAATTAATCCTAACATCTATATATTTCACATTACAATAATTTGTTCTAATCACTTGGTATTTCTCTTTTATATAATCCACTCCAACAGTGAAATATGTAGATTCACAATATTTATTATGAATTTGTAAAATGTTTTCATAATAGAGTAACACAAATATATGATTTTTAAAAACATCTATAGTAACACAGAGAAATTCCACTGATATTAGCACTCCAACAGATTACCTTGTTACCACCCATCCCAGAATAAACAAATTCTAATTTGGAGACTAGTGTACAGATTATTCATTCTCAATTTCTCCAACATGAACATAACTCTTATTTAGACAAAGTTTTAGACAAAAAAGGGGAATTTTTGTTATTGTTGATTGTTGCTTTGAGTACCAGGGATTGAACTCAGGGGCACTCAATCACTGAGCCACATCCTCAGCTTTATTTTGTATTTCATTTAGAGACAGAATCTCACTGAGTTGCTTGGCGCCTCACCATTACTGAAGCTGGCTTTGAACTCCCGATTCTCCTGCCTCAGTCCTCTAAGCAGCTGGGATTAAAAGCATGTGCCACCGCACCTGGCAAAAAAGGGGAATTTTTAAGGCAAGCGATATCATGATTTGTCATTGAAGTGCCTTAATGAAATAGTGCCAGTCAATGAAACACTAATACTTTCCTAATCAGTTTTAACAGAGGTATACACACCCATTCTATCACTTGCTAATGAGAACAAACAAGTAAATACATTGCAAATTTAAAATTAACAGCAATTAATTTTAATTTAATTTTCTCTTAAATGAGAATATTATATGTTGTATATGGCCAATTCCAGCTGCACTCTAATAATATTAGTTGAGATATTCAAAATCCTTTGGTATTATGAAAAGATGTCTATGAGAAGGATATCATTTGGCTAACATTCTGACATTTGGAGAAGCAGATTTTAGGTATATGGTAAGCAAATAAAGATGGTTACTTATTAGAATTTAAGAACAGGTTATAGAGCATATAGAAGATTGCCGTGTAGTCAGGGATGTAACTAGGGTAATACCTCTAAGTCATGTCTAATGTACAGATCTTGTTTGAGAGCCCGATGGCCAGATCAGTTTGAGAATTTACAAGGGTGACAAAACAGAGTATTACATCAGAATTATTGCAATTCAGAAAACAAACAGAAAGGTAACAATCAGAACTCAGGCTTCTGTAAGCCCTGAAAAAGCATTTTGTTAGTGACAATAAAGAGAAGGGACCCAGACTTGGCCAATATTCTAAAAATCAGAAACAGCAGGCAGGAGCCATGGGGGACACCTATAATCCCAGTGGCTGGGGAGGCTGAGACAGGAAGTTTGCTAGTTCAAAGCCAGCTTCAGCAAGGGTGAGGTACTAAGCAATTCAGTGAGACCCTGTCGCTAAACAAAATACATCATAGGACTGGGGATGTGGCTCAGGTGTTGAGTGCCTGTGAGTTCAATCCCCAGTACCAAAAAAAGAAAGAAAGAAAGAAACAGTGATTTACCATTAACAACAATAAATCAGGAACAACCCAAAAGGGACAATCTTGCTAAGGGTTATATTATGCTTAGGAATTTCCCAAAACACTGTAAGCAAAATAGCCTAGAGTCCTACAGAAGCACAGTTCTATAGAAACTCAGGGTTTAATGGGAATGGAAGTGCACGTAGAAGACCCAAGTCTTAGTGAGGAATGAGGAGAATGAGAGAAGGGTTAAATCAAGGTTCAGGGAAATTAGGGGCATAAGTTGCTTTCAGCTATGCTAATTTTGGATGTAGCAAATATTCTTTTTACTGGGAGAGAATCCATTGAGCAGATGAAAGGGTGGTTATAACAGGTAACAATCTGCTTTTTGTTATTCTCCAGATTAGGAAGTGATGGAGAGAGGGAACAGCACAGTGGTGACAGAATTCATCCTCCTTGGTTTGACACAGTCTCAAGATGCTCAAATCCTGGTGTTTGTGCTAGTCTCCATGTTCTACCTCATAATCCTCCCTGGAAATTTTCTTATCATTCTTACTATAAAATCAGATCCTGGACTTGCAGTCCCTCTCTACTTCTTCCTGGGCAACTTGGCCTTCCTGGATGCCTCCTACTCCTTCATTGTGGCTCCCAGGATGCTGGTGGACTTCTTCTATGAAAAGAAAGTAATTTCTTACAATTGCTGCATCACCCAGCTGTTTTTCTTGCACTTTCTTGGAGCAGGAGAGATGTTGCTTCTTGTTGTCATGGCCTTTGACCGCTACATTGCCATATGTCGACCTCTACACTATGCAACGGTCATGAGCCCCAGGGTCTGCTATGCATTGTTGTTGGCTCTGTGGATTGGGGGCTTTGCCCATTCCATTGTGCAAGTGGCCCTTATCTTGCACCTGCCCTTCTGTGGCCCAAACCAGCTGGACAACTTCTTCTGTGATGTGCCACAGGTCATCAAGCTGGCCTGCACTGACACCTTTGTGGTGGAGCTCCTGATGGTCTCCAACAGTGGCCTGTTCACCCTGCTGTGCTTCCTGGGCCTTCTGGCCTCCTATGCTGTCATCCTCTGCAGAGTAAAGGGATGCTCCTCAGAAGGGAAGAGCAAGGCTATCTCCACGTGCACCACCCACATTATCATTGTGTTCCTCATGTTTGGACCTGCCATTTTTATCTACACTCGCCCCTTCAGGGCTTTCCCAGCTGACAAAGTGGTTTCTCTCTTTCATACAGTCATCTTTCCTCTGCTGAACCCTGTAATTTATACACTTCGCAACCAGGAAGTGAAAGCTTCCATGATAAAGCTGTTAAGTCAGCACAGGGTATTCTAAATGGAGTAGAAGAATGAGTAAAGCAAGAAAGGATCAAAATGAAATAAATTATTTCTTCATGACCTGAGCAAGTGAGTCATTTAATAAACACACTATTATCAATCACTACTAATTTTCAGGCTGTGTTTAAGGCATATGAATGAGTTAAATAACATTCCAGTTGTCCTTGGGTTATAGTCAAGTGAATAAATACAGGTAAAACTCTTAAATCAGAAAAAAAGGTCAAAAGTAGTACTACACTTCACAGTGGGGAGGTACTAGATAACTTACTTTTGGTTGTCAAGTAAGGTGTTCTGACACAAACCAGCTGGTCTTTTGTTGTTCAGCGGATACAAAGGTGATCTAAAAGAAGTAACCATGCAATTACATGAAAAATTCTAGGCAGAAAGGATGACTAATACAAGGACCAACAATTTTATAAGTCTGGTCCATCTGAATACCACAAAGAAGAATAATGTATATCTCTCATGAAGCTGAAGAATCTGAAAGTGGCAAGAATTGAAAGAGGAGAGGTTGGCAGGCAAAAAACAAAACAAAACAAAACAACAACAACAACAAAAACTCTCCTGAAGTATTTGAAGCCATAGAAAGAAGTTCAAGCCATTTAACCTTCAAATGAGGCCATTAAAAGGCATTAAACTGGAGGGTAAGTGTTAGTGTTTGCTACTTGCCTTAAGGCAAGAGCCTCAAGATTCTGGAGGAATTCTATAGGAAATAAAATATCATTAAATAGAAAGAAGTCATGCTGTTCAGTTCTTTTAATGATACTTTACTTAGTAAATTTTCCTAAATTTGGAGAGTGTTGTGCTCTCCCTCATTGTTGTTGTTAATCTTGAAGAGGAATTTGAGTTTTTTTCAAATGATTTCATCCTTCATGCAATTATGTTGGCTCTTTGGTGTATTCATCTTTTTTGGTTATAGATGACTAAACCGCTCCAGTTTCTTTGTTTGTCTTTGTATTTGTTTGCTTGGATGGGGGTAATACCAGCTACCATGTGTTTTTAAAATAGTCGAATGGGTTGTAAAAGCAAGCTGTGAATTTGGAATTCAGTAGTACATATTAAAATGTTAACAGCAAATTGGTCTATTAAAGACATCCTGTCCTCTTAGCAATTATTGATCTGGGGAATGCAATAATTATTTTTCTATCCCAGGTCACGAAAACACAGAATTGAAACTGTGTGACACGCTCAGAAAAATAGCTTAGAGCTTCTCTAGCGCTAGTAGACATCTCCACATAAAATGGAAACCTTATATTCTGAAGTCCCCATACAACTTCCCTGATTTCTGAATTTAAGACTTACATAAGTCAATGAGAAGTTCTAAGAAGACTTTAGGGTCTAATTTTTATCCTCAATGTCTCTGGACAAGACAAAAATAGATTAAGATAATCAAGACGAAGACAGTCTTAAGGAGGCTGGAAATCAGCTTCAATCTACAGTCTTCTGTAGATGAAGGTAGGCTTTCTAAATGGTGACACTCCTGACATTTTGAGCCCAACAATTCTTTGTTGTGAGGTGCTACCCTGTGCACTGCAGATTGCTGGGTAGCATCCTTGACCTCTACCTACTAGATGCCAATACCATCTCCTCATTTATAACCACCAAAACTATCTCCATGTATTGCCCATGTCCCTTGGAGAGAATGTTGGCCCAGACATGAGACTCCCTGGGTTAAGGAAAGTAGTGCCCTGTGTGTAGAACTTATAGTGACATGCTCAATCTTATTTTGCTGTAAGTACATGATCTAGAGTCTATGGAACTTATGACTTTTAACAAACTATATTCATAGTATAAAAAAATCACTGGGAAATATAAGTATACTCTCTAAATATAAGAAAAAAATCATTTGTATGTTTTCTAGATTATCCAGAGTATGAAAGTAAATAATATTATAATAACAGTCATCACTATGTTCAAGATAGCAGAAGATAATGTATAAAAAATAAATAAAAGGCCTGGAACATGCCTGTAGTCCCAGTGGCTTGGGAGGCAGTGGCAGGAAGATCACTAGTTCAAAGCCAGCCTTAGCAAAGGTGAGGTGTCTTAGAGACCCTGTCTCTAAATAAAATACAAAATAGGGCTGGAGATGAGGCTCAGTGGTCTAGTGCCCCTGAGTTCAATTCCCTCCCAGAAAGATTAAAGAATTTCAACAGAAAAATTGGAATTCAAGAAAAAACAAAATTCTATTAATTAAAAATTGTAAAATTAAGAATTCATCATGAGTTTAAAATTGGATTAAACACAGAAAAATACTAAAGAGTTAGCTAGAAATAAATTGTAAAAATTTCAAATGAAATGCAAATTGGATACAAAGGAAAATAAATAAAGAATATTAAAGATATGTAAGATACAATGGAAATGTCCTACCTATGTGTAGTTGACTTCCAACTAGTGTGGTAAAGAGAAAATTTGAAAGAAGCAACATTTGCAGAGAACTTTTGCAAACCGATAAAAGGCATCAACCTACGTGTACCATAACTCTTTGGGTCCATGACCACAATCAAGATTTAAGAAAGAAGCCTCAGACCCATGAATGTAAAGCAGATAAAAGTCAATGATAAAGAGACTCTTAGAAGACACTGATATAAGGAAGCACATATTGACTTAGAAGGAGAAACATTAAAGACAGCTTTTCTTCTTAACACAAACATGGAAATCAGAATGCAGTGATATCTTGAAATTGCTGAAAGATGACAACGCAAGTCAAATTATTGTTATGAGAAAAGAAAACCCTTTAAGTGAAAGCAAGAGAAAGACATTTTCAGACAATTAGAAAATCTGTTGCCTCAGAATTTGTATTAAATCAGTATAAGTAGCAGTTCTTTAGTTCAGATACCCTAATCCTGGAATGAAATAATAAAAGAATAAAGAACAAGTTACTTGTCAAGTTGATATATGTAAATAAGTATAGGTTGACTATTGACTATACAAATGGTAGCATATTTTAAGGGGTTTGTCATACATATGTACAGTACATACATAGAGCAACTATGTGATGCATATATATTATATATATTGTGTATCTGTATGTACACATGACAAGAGTCATGAACAATGAAAAAAACAATATGCAGGAGTTTAAGAGTTCTATGATTCTAATATATTAAAATATTTGTTCAAACTAATATTTTGATTAGACTCTAATATGTCCAGGATATTTGTTTAATCTTTCATCTCTAACTAGTATTTTTACTAGTATGAGAATTTGTAACTATGAAATTCAGAAGAAGTTTTGAAAAGGGATTCTTTTACCTGAAAACAGCAACAAAGAGGAAGAGTGTATCAAATAAGAAATAATACAGATAGAAATGTAAATACTAAATATAAACATATATTTAACATTAATATAAATATAAACATATTTAACATAAATATAAACATTGTATACTAAATATAAAGTAAATACTAAAAATAAACATTAAATCTTCATTTAAAATCTGGAATTGCTAAATATAAACCATGAATGCTTTCACATACTTAATAAATAGGTAGAAAAAAGTTGGAATAAAAGGAAAGTTTGAAATAAAATAAATACAGTTGTTCTTTGTTGTTTATTGGTTTCATATTTTTCTATTTGCCTACTCAGGAAATTTATTTAAAACCACTTTATGCTTTTGGAGTGATTTGAGAATGTACACAGAACAGCAAAAACAAAAATAAAAAACCTTGAATCACCCTGTGTGTGCACTCCAAGCTAAGGTGGCACAAAGTGACACTGAGTTTTCTTTCAGCTCCCTTACTGACAGTGTCCTTTTCAGTCTATTCACAGCACTGTTTTCCATGTATCTGCAGTTATTTTTGTTGATTCTGCTGTTTAAAGGACCCCCAATCAGAATGCTAAGTACTAACGTTCCAAAACACAAGGAGGCTGTGATGTGCCTTAGGGAACAATGCTTGTGTTAGTTAAGCTTCATTCACACAGGAGTGATGCTGGTGGCCGGCAGCAAGGTCATTTTAAAACAGTAGTCTTTTAAAAGAACCACAGATAAAACAAAATAATGTATTGATGGTTTGAGAAAATGTTGAGACCAGATATTTGCAGAAAGATATATTGCATTATCCTTTAAATTATTGTCATTTATTAATAAACATTAATGATTAACTATAATTATAGTGTGTTATTATTACATAATCTAAATAAAGTTGCTTTTAGCATGCAATTATTTTTAAAGATAGATAAATAATAAGATTGTGAGGACAAGGTACTTTAGAAAATCACACAATGTTAACATATTAAAATATTGATGTTATCATAACTGTTAGAACTTAAGAGGAGGAACAGATGAGAAAATTTAATCTTCCTATGAAAATAGGGAAAAAATGGGTAAGTACTTATAAACTTATTAAGCTAGAATGATTTCAATATTGAGATGCTGTCTTTTCAGTCCCATGAGCTTCTAAAAGTCTATTTTCTGTAAATGTATAATATATTTTCTATAAATACAGAAAATCCAGAGACAATAGCTGAACCTTTAAAACTACTGGAATACATAGGTATAAAAACCAAACTATAATATCACTCTGGACAACTATTTCTTAAATATGACCATAAAACATAGGAAAAAAAAGGAAACAGAAAGGATTGAGACAAATTAAAAGGTCCTGTGCAGCAAACAATTCATGTAAGAAAACATCCCAGAGTGTGAGAAAATATTGGCAACACATACATCTGATAAAATGCATAACAATCTCAAACAACTCAATAGAAAGAAAAGATAATTCAAAAATTGGCAAAGGACCTGAGTAGACATTTCTCAAAAGAAGCATAAAATAACAGCCAATGTATAAGAAAAATTTTATTTATCATTAGTCATCAGGATACACAAATTACAACTCGAATGAGATGTCTCCTCACACACGTTACAAAGGCTGTAATCAAAAAGATGACAGTAACAAGTGTGGACAGAACATGGAGAAAAGGGAATTCCTATACACTATTAATGGAAAACACAGAGGGAATGTAAATTAGTACAGCTAAATGGGAAAAAAGTACCGAGGTTGTCTCAAAATTCAAAATAGAGTTACATATGATCCAGTACCTATCTACTGACCATGTATCCAAAGAACAGTCAGCATACTGTATATTTGCCTGCCCTCCCATGTTTATTTAGCATTATTCACAATAGCCAAGATACAGTATCTACATGTGCTTATCAACAAATGAATAAAGAAATTTGGAGATATGTGCACAGTGAAATAATATTTAGGATTTTAAAGGGTGAAATCTTGTCATTTGTTACAACATGGATGAAATTGGATGATATTATGTTAAATGCGGTAAATCAGGCACAGAGAGACAGATACCACATGATCTCACTTATGTGTGGAAACAAAAATGTCAAACAAATAGAAATAGAGAGTAGAAAGGGATTACCAGAGAGAGAGAGTTTAATCGAAGGATACAAAATTTTCTTATAAAAGAGGAATAAATTTAACAAGTTTATTATATATCAAGGAGAGCATAGTTAAAAATGTGTATTATCATCTTAAAAATTTTTCGCTGAGTGTATTTTAAGTGTTCTTACCACAAAAAAATAATAACTATTGGAATTAATGCATATGTTATTTAGCTTGATTTAGACATTTCACAGTGTGTATTTAATATCAAAATATCACATCATATATACCTTTCGTCATGTAAACACACACACACACAAAGTAAATGTTTATGGTTTACCTAACTGGATCACCATCAAGATTTATTGTATACAATTATGGAAGCAAAAGTATAAACATTACACAAAAATGCCATAATTTACCTCTAGTTCTGTCTTTCTAAACCATTTTGAATGCTAATTTTTGTCTTTAAAATTTTAGGTGAAAAATGACCTCACATTTTCTGCAATGGCAAAGGGATATTCTAACAATCCCCAGGGTGTTTTTACCACCAGTCTCTGAGGGATCTATTAACTATCAAATATGTTTTCTCCTGTATGTCCCTTACCAGAGTATACTTTTAAATACTGGCGTTTTGAATCCAGAGCAATCTCACTGGATGATGAAGAATAAACATTTCAGGATTTCATAAAGGTGTTACTGCCAATGTCCAAGTGCAAACTGGTAGGTTTCATGACCCTGATACATTACTGTACCTATAAACTACATCTGCCACACTAATGTACTTACAAATTGAATGTGTTCCTAAGTAATAAATACAAACGCCAAACTTCTACAAGAAGGAGGGGATTAAAAAGAGTTAACTCAATGGAAATAAATTTGACTTTGTTTCAAACTGAAAAAAAAAATTTATATTGAGTGCTAAGAAATTAATTCAATAATCGCAACTGAATAAGTCATCATTAGAAAAAAAAAGAGATGTCAGTATGTTTAAATTGTTTGGCCACACTGATCAGATTGAATCCTTTTATTCTTGTAATTATCACATAATGTAAATAAAGTTACCTGCTCTCTTCAAGACATGCAATTATTTTCAAAAAGTGGATAAATAACAAGACTGCAAGGATTAAATGCCTGATCCATAGCTTAGAAAGTCACATCATATGTTACCACATATGATGCTATTGTTATACTCATTAGAATATAAGAGGAAAGACATGAGAGAAAATCTAACATCTCTATGAAACAGTCTAACAATGGGTAAATATTTAAATACTAATTCAACTTGAAAGCAATCAATAGTTTGGAGGTTCATGAGCTCCTGCAAGACTACTTATTTATATTCTTCCTAGAAATATGGACCATCCAGAGGCAATAGCTGCATCTGATGGTCTTACTGCAAGAGTACAAGCACAGTAAACATGTCCTGGTTGTCAATGAGAATCATCAAACATTTCCACTTTAAGTTCTGCTCCTTTAATTTTTACATCACTCTAAAAGATGGAATCATACATAATGGTTGGCATATGGGACACTTCTGATATTTGCCTTAATACTGGCTATGAAGGGAAAGATATGTAATTGCATGCTTAGTGTGGCTAGCTAGAGACACTGTTCACATTTAAAACTTGTGACTTACAGGTTAAAATTTACAAAAATACACTCACATGTATCAAATTTTCTTTCTGAATAATCATTATTAGGTCTGGTTAGAAGATTCTGATAAATAGAAGAAGAGTTCTAGAAATAAGCCATAACACTCTGATAAGAATTGCATTGCAGTGCTACATCAAGTGGAAAGGAGAGGCTGTGCACTTTATGGTGTAAAGTAGATTGAGTCCTGACCTCACTAAATGTAAGTTTTGTTTTGATTTTTTAAATTCACTTAACTGAGTCCACCTCAGTCAGTGGCACAATGCCTTTAATTTAATTCATCCTGAAAAATCTTCAGGTTAAATAAGTCTTCATGAAAATAATTGAGAAGAAACAAAGATTCAAAGGGAACAAAAACTTTCACAGTGATACTGTACATTCAGTGCATCTACATTATTTTGTGGTATTGTCTTTGTTTTTACTGTTAATAACAGAAGTTAATGATTCATCTCACTCATTTTTTATCAATTTAATTGAGAAAAGTTGAGTAACAAAATAATGGTCAACTTTGATACACCCTAGTCTTAAGGAGGTGATTTTGGAATTTCTATGTACCATTGATGTATGAAGACATATACACTAAAGGGAAAAATCACACCCATATGGCCTTGGGATCCAGTTTTGTAACACACTTGCAAGCAATTTTTTTGTTGGCTAAACAAACTGAAGAGCCTTAGTATCGAGTAGAAGCAATAGGGGTCATTCCAGTCCAAAACTTCTACCTTTCCTCACACATTGACTTTAATTTCGATTAACAATACCACAGTATCAACAACAGAATTTATATTAATGATATGAGTATCTCTCTTATAGTTCCTTTCAGTAATGTATAATGCACAGTTTATTGGAACACTTCTTTAATATGGCAATGATGAGGCTTTTTAATGTGTACTGAAGGTGTGATATGAATGTGTCCGCCAATGTACTTTCCCAAGGCTCAAAGATAAAAATGTACTTCATTATTGATTTTCAAAATCTTCTCCGTCTCAATAATAAACTAAGCATTCAGCCACAGTCTGATCTGGAGCTGAACATGAAGAGAGACAAAAAAGTTTATGCTCTGAATAAATAATAAAATAAAATGCATTAGTAATGAATGGGTTCGCTGTCTTATTATTCTCTGTGACTTTTTTGTGTTTTCCTTCTCTTTTAGACAACTTCAGACAGACTTACAAAAGCAGATGTATGGATATCCTAAATAAAAACACAAGTATTTCTCAGTTTATTCTGCTTGGACTTTCTCATTCCCAAGAAATTCAAATATTTTTTTTTGCTATCTTCTTTCTTGTCTATGTAGCCATTGTAGTGGGAAACCTCCTCATTGTGATCTCTGTGATATTTGATCAACATCTTCACTCACCAATGTACTTCCTTCTGGCAAATCTATCACTTTTTGACTTATGTCTTTCTTCTGTTGCAACTCCTAAGGTGATTGCAGACTTCCTAAGAGAACGCAAGACCATCTCGTTGTGGGGCTGCATGGTCCAGATGTATTTTATGCACTTCTTTGGGGGTGGTGAGATGTCTCTCTTGATAGCTATGGCCATCGACAGGTATGTGGCCATATGCAAGCCCCTGCACTACCAGACCATCATGAACCACAGGATGCTCATTGTGTTGCTGGTGCTCTCATGGGCAGTTGGATTCATTCATACCACAAGCCAAATGGTTTTCACGGTGGGTTTACCTTTCTGTGGTCCCAATGTTATAGACAGCATCTTCTGCGACCTCCCGCTAGTCATCGAGCTGGCCTGCACTGACACCTATAGCCTGGAGCTCCTGGTGATTGCAGACAGTGGGCTCCTGTCCCTGGTCTGCTTCATTCTTTTGCTCATTTCCTACATCATCATGTTCGTCACCCTCTGGCAGCGCTCCTCCAGCGCCTCCTCCAAGGCTGTGTCCACACTCTCTGCTCACATCACTGTAGTAACCCTCTTATTTGGCCCTGCTATCTTCATCTATGCTTTTCCATTCAATAGTTATTCCGTAGATAAGTTTCTGTCTGTGTTTTACTCTGTAATCACCCCCTTCCTTAATCCAATTATTTACACTTTGAGGAATCAGGAGATGAAGGCAGCGATTAAGAGACTGAGCAGTCTACATACGGGTTCCTGTTTGGTCTCTTAAGTATTGTTTGTGTTCTCTGCTTGTTTGTATGTCTTCCACTATTTCAGGAACTTGAGTCTTAAATAGTTATTCAAATAATTAAAATAAAAATACTAAACAATATCAATTTTATTCCTTCCACATTCTATAAATTAAAATACTTTAAAAGTTTTAATGGAAAATGTTCATAACACAGATACAGTTCCTGGAAAAGAAAATATTATTTTACAACAAAAGTCTTAAGATATCAAAAATATGTAAATGTATTATTTCCTTATAAAATTTTTATAACGTTTTGGTGAATTAAGTTGCAAAATATTTACTTTTAATAAGACAATATCAAAGATGGTGTTTAGTATAAATTTTTATTTTTTATAGTTGTGTTCTTTAACTTAATGTTATTAAAAACATCTCCCATTGTATGTCAATATTATGAAGGTTCCTCAGTGGTATTAAATTAGAATTTATGAAACTTTTTTTTATTATGTGGCTTAAACAGTCTAAGTATACTAATGGTATTAAAAAACCTTAGGAACAGATTTTCAAACATTTCTTTGTGTTTTCAATTAGTTTCCTATAATTCAAATGGCAATAATAACTGTATCAATGATTACTGTATCAATGTTTTTTTGTATAACGTATGACAAGGATTGGTCAATGTTTCTTTACATTAATTCAACTGTTCATGAAATAGCATCTTTTATATTTACTAAGAACCAGACTCTTTCTAAAGCAATATAATACATCATTATTGATACATGTCTGGTCCCTGTCCCAGAGAGGAAACAAAGTTGGGGTTGAGTGAGGGATCTGTGTTACTCATAGTGACCTCAGAAAAACCACTGTGAGAATGAGATGTTTAAACCAAGGATGTAAACATTAAGGAAGTTACATAATAGGACATTAGAGGAAGAGAAGTTTAGACAGAAGGGTCAGTCTGTACAGATATTGTGGAGTCAAAAAGAATTTGTATCTACTGAAGATAGACCTTTATGAAGAAGATGTATGAATTAAAGGTGGCGAGTTTAATACTGAGATCGAATACAAGTGAAGACACAAGAATATGTAATTGTGGTGAATCCTCTTGTTTAATAAAACTTATAAAGGAATTTGAATGGGAAGGATTTGAAATAGTAACCTTTAAGTTTAATACAGCTCTGTCCTCTTAAGTGAACAAGTGGGTAGTAAGTTTATTGAAACTGTGCAATGAAGCTTTCTATAGGTAAATAAAAACCTAAAATTATGCAAAAAATCTAACAGACCATGTCCAGGGTGATATCCTGTACCTTGAAAATCAAGTGTATGTATCTTCCCTTCTCATCCTCTTATTGTTCCCTGCTTTAATTTGGTCCTAGATTATGTCTTTTTAATTGTCATTTTTATTTTAGAAAATTAAGTATGCTTATCAATTGGTTTGAGTAATTAAGTTTGGACACCAATTTGTGGACATATTATCTTTCTAATCTTTGTGTGTAGGAACCCTGCCTTTCTTACAAACACTTCCTCAAGCAGTAATGCAACCCTATACTATAGCACACATCTCCAGCAGGGATACTTTTAAAAAGTTATTTTTTAATGGCAATTCTTACTGAATACTAAGGGCTGAGGTAGGGTACTGCTTTAAAAGAAAAGCTCTGAGGCTAAGAGAGTCAAAAATCTTCTAGTAGTGTGTACTTTGTGTTTTGGAAATTAATGTGTCACCATCTTTATCAAATATTTATCAATACAGTTCTATGTTAGTTTTTTCAAGAAGCCTATGATTGTTTTAAAAGCATGAAGGAATTCCATATAAGAATAAACACAGAATAACTGCTTAGGCAAATGAACTCATTTCTGATCTTTTCTGTACTTTGTAAGCCTTTAGAATTTTTTAGCTGAATTACATTGTTTTACCATAATGTTATACTAGAGTTGCCCATGAACTTCTCTGATATTTTGATTACTAATAACCGATACAGGTCATTAAGAATGGTGAAAGCCCCACCAACACCAAACTCTCTCTCTAGTCCCAAGTATAGGAAAATATTTTTATCTGTGTTGCTAGCTGGTCAATGTTCTGTGAATGTCCTTGCAGTAGACACTATTTATATTAATTTTATTTGAATAATAAAATCAGTAATCATATTAGTTATAAATTATTTATGTAATCAAGTTAAGAGAACTATAATTTTTAATGTTTTATTTAAAATATGTTAATGTACTATAAATATCTTCTATCCTGAACCAAGCAAACCACTTGATTTAATGCTTTGCGGAGCAAACACTCCTTAGAGAAAGTTCACATGGATGATACACTTGGTGAATTCATGATTCACCTAACCAACAATAGAACAAGTTCTTATTCTGAACTAAAGAGGAGTCCACATGGTTGTTTTAATAATTCCCTCTGGGAGTTATTTACAGTGTGCAATTGCTCTCTTCTTTAAACATGAGAAAATGACTGCCATTTATTTTACTAGAGGTAAAAATGTTGGGTCATATATACTCAGAACTTCACTGTGTCTATATGTCTTTGAATATGTCATTGCTCAGCTAGAACAGGTAAGTTTAAATAGCAGACCTAAGGCAATGCCTTCATATACTTTAACAAAAGATCTGTCATTTTACATGAAACTGGTAACTTAACCTGAAACTATATTACTCTGATCATAAGGGCAACTGTTAGAGATGATTGTAGGAAACCTCCATCTGGACAAATGTGCTTGCATACAGTGAGGAGCCAAGGAGCCACTGTGGCTGACAAGGGGATGCCACACACTACTGATGCAGCCTCAGCTTCACAGTTTGAGCTTGAACTGGAACATAAACTTGAGCTATTTAATCCATTAGGGTATCAAAAGACTAAATAACTTATAATATGGTAAAACTGCAGGAAATTAGGTTCCACTCGACTTAATTTAGCATCTGAGATAAGCCTGATATTGAAGTTAATAAAATCACAAATAAAGGAAATAAGAATTCACTTATTTTATGAACCTTAAATTTTATCTTAACATTATTTTAACCATGTTCTTATTTTCCTGCATTATTTATATTAATTTAGAAAATATTTATAGAAGGCCAAGTGAGATAAATTATATAAATGATTAATTTAATTCAATTGATTTTCTTCCTCGACAATATTCTAATTTTCTTCCATTTAAGTTCTTTAATATTTTAGTAAATAAAGTTGTCTAATCATGCTGCTGAAATATGAATTTTTGACAATTTTGCAATCCACAGACTATCTCCGATTTTCTAATCCAACTGGCATTTTTCACCTTTATCTAAAATAGTTCTTTCCTATTTTATTAACTTCAATATATGAGAAAGTTCTTCATGCTGACCCTTTGTGTTCATGCTTTTTCAATTAAATTTACATTTACTATGTGCTAGACACCATCATCTATATTCATATAGTCTAATTATTTTCTGTGCTTGCTGCATAAAATTGACATTCACAGTGAGCAAAAAGACATAAACTTTGAGGCCATTTTAAAAAGTGTATTATTTTAATTAGAAAATATTTATCATGGTTATTTTGGCAGTGAATGATTTGATTTTGTTTCCCAAATAAGTTCTTTGTCATAAGTGAACTTTACCCAATTATAAATATAAATTATAAATATAAATAATGAAGACAAAAGCAAAGAATACATTGTTAGCCCCCAAACAATGGCTTAACATTTTTTAGCCCCCAAATCAGAATTAAAAACAAACTACTAACAGCCAAGATTTAAATTGTAGTTCTATCCTCAACATTTATTAGGAATATATATTCCCAATTGTTTGGAATATTTATTTATTTCACTGTTAAATGAAATAATATCCACTCTTTAGTCTCAGAAATAATTATGAGAATCGAAAGGGTAACATAAATGAAATATGCTTGTATATTTCTCAGTCTGCATACAGGTGATATATATGTGCATTGATGAAACTGTGTTCTTCAACTTTATCTATTTTCTGGTGATTATCAAGATATTCAAACCAGTATGCACCTCAGATGCATTTTACTATGACAGGCTAATATTGAAGTTTGTGTAGATGAAAGTGTGGTTTTCTATGAAATGAAAACGTATAGCTGCCAAGTTGTCTGCTTGATTAAGAATTATTGTCATCATCGTTAGTATCCTTGCTCTGGCAGTAATTGATCCCACATACTAGTGACAAAATTCTTCTTCACATCTATGCAGTCCTCAGTCTTAACATGCTAAAGGTAGAAAATATGGAGGTGATTCAAAGGGCACGTTACATAATTTTATATGTAAATTTGGAGTACTGAGAATGGAAAACTGTATTCATTGTAGCTCAGTGTGGGAAATCTCACAGACGGCAAATACAGGCTGAGTGAGCCTGGGTGCTAGTCCATTGAGTCTGCACAGGTGGAGATATCACAGGGAAGCACAGAGAGAAGGTCAGCTCTGAGGAGCCAGGGAAACAAATATTACTTGCTGAAGACACCTGCCCAGAGAACACAGAGGGAAGAAAGGAAGAGCTTCAGCCAGGAGCCAGGCAGCAACAGATTCAGGAAAATTATCAAGAGGACTGGACAGGAGAGGTTAGGACTTCTACTCATAACCAAAGTATGTGTATAAGAGCATTGCTCAAAAAGAACAAACTTAGACACTGAAAAAGAATTATCTAAATATACAGAAACTCTTCAGGAAGGTGATTTATCTAATAATTAGGAGGGCTCAGAGGAAAATATAGCCTGTTTAAAGCTTAAGCTTCACTGGTTAAGTAATAAGTAAAAGTATTGGGCTATCATTTTTGAATAAATGGAAAGGGTAAAAATATACTAGAGCTGGTAAGATAATGGACCTTAATCTGTTATGTGTAAGTATCTGTATGTTTATATATATATGTATATGCACATATGTATTATATATATAACATATATAATATATTACATATATTGATATGCATGTATATATAATTTCAAATTACATACACATATATTAATACTTCAAATTTAGGAGGGGAAAAGAATGAATACTAGCCGGAAAAATGTCAAGTGAGTATGATTTTTTTCATTTGAACTAACATTTGACTAATTGTGATTGGCATTTTTCTCATTGATTATATTGAACACATAGTTCATGAATTCATGGTTTCATGATAAAAACAACAAATGCATGTGGAGACACAATTTAGGCCTGAATATCGATGTGTGGAATTTTGTAATAAATTTCTCATCTTTTGTGCTCTTCTGATTGAAAAAAAAATCCAAAATCAGTGATCAGTGCCTCTTGTATTAATCAAATCAGATGTATTTTTCGCTGGGCACAGTGTTGTACACCTGTAATCCGAGCACTTTGGGAGGCTGAGACAGGAGAATCGTGAGTTCAAAGCCAGCCTCAGCAACGGCGAGGCGCTAAGCAACTCAGTGAGACCCTGTCTCTACATAAAACACAAAATAGGGCTGGGGATGTGGTTTAGTGGTTGAGTACCCCAGAATTCAACCCAAGTACCAAAAAAAAAAAAAAAAAAGCATTTTTCTTAAATGTCCATCTTCTCTTTTTCTATAGGAATCAAATTTCCATTTCCTTTATGTCCATACCTTTAAAATATCACAGACTCAGTTAGAATTTTCCAGATTATCTTCACTTTAAACACTTTTGTTGCTCCCACCACATGGATGTGAACAGCTCTATATCTGAGTTTGTTTTGTTAGGGCTCACCAGCTCCTGGGAACTTGAAATTTTCTTCTTTTGCATATTTTTGCTGGCTTATGCAGCAATCATGGCAGGAAACCTCCTCATTGTGATCACTGTGGCCTGTGACCCTAACCTTCATTCCACACCAATGTACTTCCTCCTTGGAAACCTCTCCTTTCTAGATATGTTCATTTCCACCATCACGACCCCTAAAATGGTTGCAGATTTCCTCAGGGAGAAGAAAACTATTTCCTTGTGGGGCTGTATGGCTCAGATGTTCTTCCTGCACTTCTTGGGGGGCAGTGAGATGACCCTTCTCATAGTTATGGCTGTTGATCGGTACATCGCCATCTGCAAGCCTCTGCACTACACAGCCATCATGAGCCACAGGGTGCTGGTGGGCTCTGTGCTGCTGTCCTGGGCTGTTGGCTTTGTGCACACCATGAGCCAGATGGTCTTCACTGTCACTCTGCCCTTCTGCGGCCCCAACGTAGTGGATGATATATTCTGTGACCTTCCCCTGGTGATAAAGCTTGCCTGCACTGAGACCTATGTTCTGGAGTTGCTGGTGATTGCTGACAGTGGCCTCCTGTCCTTCATCTGCTTCACACTCTTGCTCATTTCCTACACTGTCATTCTGGTGACTGTGCGACGTGGATTCTCAGGTGGACTCTCCAGAGCTCTGTCCACTCTGTCTGCTCACATCACCGTGGTCACTCTGTTCTTTGGGCCTTGCATCTTCATTTACACTTGGCCGTTTAGCAGTCTTTCAGTGGATAAATTTCTTTCTGTGTTTTATTCAGTTATTACGCCCTTACTAAACCCCATTATTTACACTTTGAGGATTCAGGAGATGAAATCAGCCATGAGCAGACTGAGGACCCAACACACCAGCTCCATACACACCTTCTAAACAACAGTCATGAAGCTGAAGGGTTTTGTGGAAAACCCACATAAATTACATGTCAGAATAGGTTAGCATTAAATGGTTTTCTTGTAGCTTTTCAAATATTATATATGATATATTGAAAATCTCACAAAATGTCCCATTAATATATTTCTATGATATATGTGGTTTTATTGAAAGAAAAATGATTTTCATTGAAATCTATTTTAGATATGCATTAGTAATTTTTTTAATATAATACATATTACAATTGAAAATTTGGCTTATTAACTATATTTTGACATATTTAATAGTTATTAAAAAGAAAGAAAAACCTAATGTCTATACTTTAAATCAGAAGTCTTTCAGCTAAATTCTGTAGATGAGTAAATAGAATCAAGTTTATGTGAATACTTCTGAACCCACAGGCATGGACATATACATTTACATTTTTGTGGATCCTAATAAGTCAAAAGATTACTTTGCAACAGGGTAAACAAATTGTGTTTATGACTGGACAGATGCAGATAACAATTATTGTCCACTGATATAAAAATTCATTTTTTCCTTAACAGAAATTACGGCTGACAAGGGTGACCTTGCGCGTTTTGTCTTCTCTTTCATTCATGTTTGTGTACATATTTACATCATACACCTTTCTAAAAACAAGTAGGAATATTACTTTTGTGTAAGTCCTTTGGACAAAGAAAAGCTGAAGTAGCCCCCTTGGATTCCTGGCATTCACACCATAACAGAATAGGATTAAGCAAGCTGATAAAATTGCCCAGAGAAAAACTAAATTTAAAATAAATAGACCTCCCATGAGCTTTTGAACGTGCATATACAAGATTGAGATAATATTTGGTCATCAGCTTAATGTACTAGAATCTAATATTTTACTTTTATCTTCCTGAATTAATTCTTCATTCTAGTTCAGTTTATATTTTCATTCACTCTAAAGTTGTTTACTATTGTCCTTCAAATAATGCTGACTTGTTATACCAATGTAGTGATTTAACTTGCATAAGTTCCATTCAATATTCTTTATTCTGAAAACAATCTATATGCTAATTCTAGAGAGAATTCATCGAATCAAAGTGTTGTTATTTTTCCATCATAGAAATCAAACTCCATATAACCAACTGTGCCTTAAGTAGTAACTAAGGTAACTCCAATTTCCTACTAATATGAGCAATTCTGTGATTAATATCTTTATACCCTCTCTGCATGTAATCATGTGTAAAATTTTCTGTAGCTAAAACACCGAGGGGAGAAAATAATTAATTTCACTAAGAGCTACAGATCATTACCTACTTTCAACCACAAGTGTTTACACCAGTCTGTATTCTAAATGTTATTTTCTATATTTCCAATTTAATCTTCCCTTCTTCCACTGCTTTCAATGTGTAGTATATAACTGTACACAATATGTCTCTGTGTGTATGTCAGCTCATGCATATATTTATGAACCAAGTTTTCTATTTAGTTTCATACATGTCTTTTGTTTTACCTTCATTATTTGGGGGACAATCACTTTGTATTTGGTTTAACATTTAGTGAATGTGATCCATCTCTTTGTTTTTCTATTTAAAGTTGAATTAGGAAAGCACGAACCTTTATCTATGTCAGTTTTACCAAAATTAGTTTAAGATCAGATAAATTCTTATTGAGTATGTATATTTGAGATAACATTGACATCTGTGCTATGCTGTGTTATCTTGCATATGATCAGGGCATGAGAATATCCTTTTGTTTATTTGAATTGCAGTTTATATCCTGTAAAATTTCAAATTTGCCCTTGGCATGCACTCCCTTTATTGTCAACCTATATGTCATTTTTCTTCAAGGTAAATAAAGAAATTTACGTCACTATAATCAAATAAAAACATAGATTATTTTTAAATTTGGCTTTATAAATAAAATAAAAATAAATTTAATAGTGATATATAATGAATATTAATATATATATAAATATAAATATCCATATTAATAATAGACATATAAATGTAGGTGCACATTAAATTCCATGTGCACAGATATTTGGTCAAACAATATTTGTTTGATAAAATTAGCATTTGAGTTGATGGGGTAATAGAACAGAATGCCCTCCATAATTGACCATTCATCCAATCACTTGAAGGCCTTAAATGATCAAAAATTGACCTCTAATAAGCATAAGGAACTGTCAGGAAAAAGCCATTGGACCAAAACACCTACATTCTCTGAGTTGCCCATCTGCAGATTTATCAAATTAAATATTGATTCATCTTCTCAGATATTGAATTCACTGTCTTCATAATCACAAGAACCAATAACTCAAAATCTCTGCATCTATGTGTGCATATGCAGATATATACATAAAGATACACACATCATTTTGTTTCTATTTTTACATAGAACCCTGACTGATACACATATATGCATATTTACATATGCATATACATAATCTCATATGTAATATATGTATATTATGAATATACATATAATTTTTGTTTCCAAACTTTGAGAGTAAGGTAAAAACTCAATGCCATTTTACTCCTAACTAGTTCAGTGTATTTCCTGAGATAGTATAATTTCCAAATCTGGAAATTAACATTACAATTCCTCAATTTTTTCTTGACAATTTTTATGGTGACAAATAACAGAATTCATAGAATCTGTCAATTAGGGTTCAGATAATGTTTTATAATGTTTTCTAATGTTTAACATAATGCTTACATAATGTTTTATATGACACATGATGTTGTATAATGAGTAGATTCAGATTATTTATTTGGAGCAGTAAATGCCCCAAAATTATTGTATCCTTCTCAAAGATTCCTTGACTTTCTAATTCTGACTTATTTTATTTAGCATAATGTTCTTTAGTTCCATCCAATTACCTTCAATCCAATTACCTTTATTATTGTTTATAGCTGAGTAAAACTTCATTGTTGTGTGTATTTACTTATATGCCACATTTTTTAATCCATTTTAATTCTCTGACAGGCACTTGGACTGATTTCATAATTTGGCTAATGTTAATTGTGCTGCTATAAACATGGATGAAACAATATCACTATAATATGCTGATTTTAGTTATTTGGAAAATTACTGAGGATTGGAATATCTGGGTCATGTGGTGGTTTCATTCCTAATCTGTAGAGGAATTTCCATACAGTTTTCCGAAGTAGATGTGCTAATTAGTAGTTGTGCTAAGAAAGTATGAAAATCAGCAGTCTGACCAACAGTCTAAGTGTTGCTTTTTCAGAGTGCACCTTTTTGAAATACGCAAACATTAGCCAGGTTAAGCAACATTCTTGGTCATAAAACAAGTCTCATTAACTTTAAAAGTATTCAAGTCATACATAATTGTACACAGATGAGCAAAACAGGCTTAGCTGTAATAGTCTGAAACTGGAAAAAACATAAATGTCCCTCAGTATATGAATGTGAACAGAGTTGTGCTTTTTAAGTACAATGACATATTACTCAGCAATGAAAATGAATGTTCTATTCATACAAAGAGCATGATGAATATCCAAATAATTACAATTAGTAAAAAAAGATTTTTAAAAAGAATGCATGCTACTTCAGTTTATTTACATGAAATCCTAGCATATGTTAAGATACAGACTGATGGTTGTCTGTGGAGGGAAAATGAGTGGAAGGACTCGAAAGAGGTTATCCAAGAATAACAGAGCTTTGGGGGCTAAGGCACATGTCACTATCTAGATGTTGATGGTCTTTTCATGGCTGTACATATGCATGCACACTCATCAAATTGCACATTTTAAATATGAGCAATTTCTCATGTGTCAAGATACTACAACAAATTTGTTTTCAAATTTAAGAAGTCAAAATAAATATATTTAAAACTCACATTGATGTCCATTTTAAAAAACTTGGAAAATGTCTTAATAACAACATACAATAAGTAACAGTCAGCATTTCATGAAATAAACTGAATTACATCAGAATAAACTGAATTACATCAGGTCATTTGACCAAGATTCTCTGCCAATTCAGACAATATGGACATGTGTTAGGGCACTATATATCATAGCCTTCAGCATATGACCTCTCTGGCAATTAGAAATAAAATTTTAATTAAATGTGATTATGTAGATAGACTTATAGATCAAGTGGATAGAAGATATCTCCTAAGTACTTCTTGATCCAATGAATAAACTTCAAAACTTCACTAATTTTTAACATTGGGCAGATTTGCATGAGTTTTTACTTGTCTCTTTTTTCTGACTTCAAGAGTTTGCAACACTTGGTATCACTCTTAGAAAGAAAATCCCAAGAGTTGTTCAGGTAATTATTTCCAAGCTTGTATTCTGAACTAGAATAGATAGATTTCACCCACGGGACCTCTTCAGGTGGTGAATATAGGTCATGCTGAGGGACAGCACTTCCACAGACAATGTCTCCACCCAGCAATGGATGTCAGCACAAGCACACTTCAGAAGAAATCAGAATCTGCTCTAAGAGAAAATTTTGTGTTTAATAAGTCATCTTATTTCTCTGATTTTCTTTAAGAAAATTCTTAAAATATTGTCATGCCTTTATTTCAAGGATCTCTACTACACCTGGTGGGGAGAATGGTTTCATTAGCTTCTGAAAATTTCAAAAGAGAATCCACTAATTTTCACCTCCTACCTGTTCCTAGTAGAATTGTTCTGGACTTAACAACAGTGCACACAATAGAGTGCCTCAGAGTTGCTCTCAGATAGTAGTTTCCCTGGAAATCAACATGAGCAGGTTCTAGTAATCCTTGTTCAAGTAGTTCCTGGCATTTAAAAGGATAAAATTATTTTTATTTTTAAAGAATGTATAGTATATGATGATAGCTCTTAGCATAAAGATAAAAGTAAACCTGCACAGAAATGATATAAATCTGGTTATGGCAAAACAGGTTTAAAACTCACAACCTGAGAATAGAGAGTGTAATCATGAGCTATAGAATATACTTATGTATTTCATCTGTAGATACCAGAGAATTTATTAAATTGTCTTAAGTCCTATTATAAGCATGCAAAATGCAAATATTAAGCAGCAAAACTGTTTTGTGAAACTATTCACCAAGATTTCAATAATAATAGTTATGAAACTTATTTTTAAGTAGCTATATGAATATCGATTCATCATTTGTTTCTCAAGAATATGTGTAATTACCTTTTCGTAAATTTCCACCTGAAATATATTTGAAATAGTATTTGTGACAATTACTAGTGACTATGTAATTTATTCCAGTGGGTACAGAAATAGCTTTTGAAAATTTAGCCCGGAAAACATTCTGACAAGAAATTAACTTTTGATTAAAAAGATTAGGTTGCTCAAATTTAGCAGTGGGTATAAATCAATTGGTTGTAATATTGATGTTTTTTCCTTAAAAATTTGGTACATCTCTGTGACAGAAGATAATGTCTATTTGTAAGTTATGAAATTATTATCATATATCTCCTTTTTCCGAGCAAGTTTTTATTTGATTTTGCAATTTTCCTTTCTATCTTTAATGTATGCTTTGGAGTCATCAGTAAAAGGGAAGGGAAAAATAGTGCTCACACTAAGTAATAGATTTTGTTACTTACCTGCTCTCCTTGAAACAAACTTCACATTTCAAAGGCTATAAAAAGATGAGATACACAAATTGAAACAATGCTAAAACATAATCATGGAACAGGGTAACATTGTTCCACCATCCAGCTTGAGAAATATTGTCAATTTGCTTAGAGGTGAAGATAAACAATATTGGTGTTCACTACTGAAGGTTTAATATTACATTTACTCAGCACTAACAGTCCAAAGGTGCACTTTACTTACACATGTATTCAAATAAAATTTATTCCCATCTTACAAATATGTATTTACAAACATATATATACACACACATATACATACATACATATATGTATATATATATAAATAGCAATATAATTGTAACTATTACATATATATACAAACATATATATATGGGGGGAGAGATTTGTATTTTTGATGGTTGAGACTAATATTTCAAAGCATATGGATATTTTACCATCCATTGATACAATTTAAGACAAATGTTGTTTTTGATAATCTTAAGATAGATGGAACATACAGAGCTCATTATATTTGAATCTAAGTTTGACTTTCCATCCACTTTGGTTAATGCACTTCTGTGTGACTCTATATTGAACATATTTTTTCCTAATTTGTTCACTTTACTAAATACATTCTATTCTATGATAGATTTTAATTGCTGATAAATTGTATGACCGGTTTTGTATTCAAATCATCAGGCCAAAGTATTATTATATGGTTGTCAATGCAGCTTCTCTCATGAAGGGTGGTTCAAGATTTGTTTTAGAGAAAAAAGTTAAAATTTAATTTTACCATCTCTTCAAAGGAGGTCCATCAACATGTGAAATCATTAAACATCGAACATAGAAATGGTAAGACAATGTCAAATCATTTGCATTGAATTGCAATATCAGTTCTACATCATCTTCTCAAGAATGATTTAATTTTTGTTATAAACTGTAATGATTGTGAGTTTCAGGCTCAGATTGTTTTCACTTACTAGGGTACATAACCAAAATACCAGGTGAAACCATAATCATTGTTTAGTGTCTCACCTTGCTTCTCTGCTTTCCTCACTCCCTTCTTGTGAGAGCACTTTCTAGGCAAATCATTTGGATAATGATTACATCTAACAGACAGGAAGGTCAGGCTTACAGTTAGCTTCTTTTGGAGATATGATACTATTCTTATTTAACCAAGATTTCTCTTTTCAATCATACCTTTCAATGTTACATATGAAGAATTTCAATGTGAATATCAGACTCTAAAAATTGAGTCTCCTTTCTCTTCTCACGAACTGCTAATCTACTTTCTCCAGGTTATTTTGGAGGACATACTCAATAAAATGGATGGAGGAAATCAGTCCACAGTGTCAGAATTTGTGCTTCTGGGACTTGGTCACTCATGGAGTATGCAGGTCTTACTCTTCATGATATTTTTGATGCTTTACCTGATCATTGTCTCTGGAAATATTGTCATTGTGATCTTAATCATCACTGACCTCCATCTCCATTCCCCCATGTACTTCTTTCTGGCCAACCTGTCCTTTGTTGATATGTGGCTTTCCTCAGTCACCACTCCTAAGACGATCATAGACTTTCTCAGGGAAAAGAAGACCATTTCCTTTGCAGGTTGCATGTGCCAAATCTTCTTTGCCCCTTTCATTGCAGCAAGTGAGATGGTGCTTCTGGTGTCCATGACCTATGACTGTTATGTGGCCATCTGCAAACCACTCCACTACTCCACCATTATGAGCCTGCAAAGATGCACTGGGCTAGTGGTTTCTTTCTGGACTAGTGGCTTTATGCATGCTATGAGTCACCTGGCTGTGATAGTGCCACTGCCTTTCTGCGGCCACAGGGATATAGATAGCTTCTGTGATATGCCTCTAGTAATCAAGCTGGCCTGCATGGATTCCTATAATTTAGACATTTTAATGAATGTTTGTGGGTTTGTGGCTGTAACCTGCTTTATCCTCTTGCTAATATCTTACACGTATATTCTTCTCAGTGTTCACCAGAAATCTAAAACTGGTGCATCTGAGGCTCTATCCACCTGCAGTGCCCACATCACAGTGGTGGAGATCTTTTTTGTGTCCTCCATCTTCATCTATATGTGGCCACTCAACATCACCTCACTGGACAAATTTCTTGCTGTGTTTTATTTTGTTTTTATACCTCTCCTCAATCAAGCCATATACATTGAGAAATAAAGAGATAAAAAAGGCTTTGAAAAATTTCAGGGCAGACTGACCCTGGCCCAAAGAGCAGAGGAGGCAGAGCAGACTTATCCCGGCCCAACACATGGAGGACACCAACTGCACACACATGAAGGAGAGACTGTTCTGCAGCCCTCCATCTATCAAAGCATGGCTGTCCCAGCCTACTTTTGTCTAGAGACAACAGCCAGGTCCAGGAAGACCATCACCCAGGTCCCGGCAGGCCTGGTTATACCAGAGGTGAGGTATTGACCTGTAGGGATGCTACAAGATTATAGGGTAGAAACTGTAATACCTAAGATTTGCACTGCTAGAGAGGAAGACACATGTACAACATAAAAAAACAAGGGAAGAAAATGCCCTAAATAAAACAAGATGCTACAATGTTAGAATCCATTGACAGCACAGTAGATGAAATGTCAGAGAAGGAGTGCAAGTGATCTGTGAAGAACACAATAAGAGAATAATTACAGTCAATATTTGATCAGTCCAACAAAGAAATTAGAGAGCAAATACAGCCAACATTCGATCACTCCAACAAAGAGATAAGAGAGCAAATACAGTAGCAAAAATCACTTCGAGAAAGAGAGATTCTGAAAAAAAAAAAATTCTTGAAATGAAGAAAATAATAAACCAAATAAAAAAATTAATAGAAAGCATCACTAACAGACTAGATCACTGGGAAGATAGAACCTCAGGCAATAAAGCAAAATATATAATTTTCAAAATAAAGTTGACCACACAATGCACATGGTATGAAATCATGAACTTAACATTCAATAATTATGGTATACATGAAAAGACCAAATCTAAGAATTATTGAGATAGAGGAAGGCAGAGAGACACAAACTAAAGAAATGTACAATCTCTTCAATGAAATCATGTCAGAAAATTTCCAAAACATGAAGAAAAAATTATAAAATCAAATATAAGAAGCTTACAGAACACCAAATGCACAACACTACAACAGATCCACACCAAGGCACATTATAATGAAAATGCCTACAATACATAATAGGGATAGAATTTTAAAAGTCACAAGAGAAAAGTTTTAGTTTATATACAGGGAAAAATCCACTGAGGTCTCAGAAGATTTCTCAACCCAGAACTGAAGAGCTAGGATATTCTGGAGCACCATATCCCAAGCTCCGAATGAAAATAGATGCCAATCAAGAATCTTATATCCAGCAAAATTAAGCTTCATATTTGATGATAAAATAAAAACCTTTCATGACAAACAAAATTTAAAAGAATTTACAACAAGAAAGCCTGCACTACAGAGCATTCTCAGCAAACTATTCCTAGAGGAGGAAATGATAATCAACAATGAAAATCTGCAAAGAGACGAACTACACTAAAGAAAGGGCCAAAGAAGAAACCATGTAAAAATAAAAACAAAAATAAACCAAAATGACCTGGATTACAAATTATATTTCAAAAATAATCTTGAATGTGAATGGCCTAAATTCATCAATTAAAAAAGCATAGACTAACAGATTGAATTTTAAAAAACTCCAAAATATGCTGCTTTCAAAGGATTTATTTCATAGAAAAAGACATCCACAGACTCAAAGTGAAAAGATGGGGAAAAACATACCACTTACATAGACCATGTAAACAAGCAGAGGTTTCCAATTTCTTATCAGATAAAGTGGACTTCAAAAGAAAGATAATCAGAAGGGATAAAGAAAGTCATTTCATATTGCTTAAGGGAATCATACATCAACAAGTTATAACAATCATAAATATCTATGCTCCAGCTGGGCGCAGTGGCTCAAGCCTGTAATCCCAGCACTTTGGGAGGCTGAGACAGGAGAATCGCGAGTTCAAAGCCAGCCTCAGCAACAGCGAGGTGCTAAGCAACTCAGTGAGACCCTGTCTCTACATAAAACACAAAATAGGGCTGGGGATGTGGCTCAGTGGTCGAGTGCCCTGAGTTCAATCTCCAGTACCAAAAAAAAAAAAAAAAATCTATGCTCCAAAAAATGGAGCATCCATGTATATAAAAAAAAAACCCTTCTAAGACAGGCACAGTAGTGCATGCCTGTAATCCCAGCACTTTGGGAGGCTGAGACAGGAGAATTGTGAATTCAAAGCCAGCCTCAGCAACAGCAAGGCACTAAGCAACTCAGTGAGATTCTGTATGTAAATAAAACACAAAATAGAGCTGGGGATGTGGCTCAGTGGTTGAGTACCCCTGAGTTCAATCTCTGGTACCAAAAAACAAAACAAAAACAAAAACAAAAACAAAACCCTTCTAAATTTTGATAATCAAATAGACCACAACACAATAATACTGAATGAGTTTTGCACTCCTCTCTCACCACTGGACAGATCTTCAAAACAAAAACTAAAAAAATAAATCATAGAACTCAATAATACAATCAATAATTTTGAATAAACAGACATATTCAGAATATTTTATCCAACAAATGAATAGACTTTTTTCTCAGTAGCACCCGGATCCATCTCTAAAATAGACCATATGGTATGTCACAAAGCAAGTGTTAGCAAATACAAACAAATAGAGATACTACCCTGCATTCTATCAGACCATAATGGAATTAAATTAGAAATCAATGATAAAATAAAAAACACAGGCTACTCCCACACTTGGAGACTAAATAATTACTGTTGAATGAGGCATGGATAACAGAAGATATCAGGGAGGAGATAAAAAGTTCTTAGAGGTAAATGAGGACTCTGATACAACATATCAAAATCACTGGGACACTATGAAGATTGTGTTAAGAGGAAAGTTTATTGTATTGAGCTCATTCATTAAAAGAAGAAAAAGTAAAAAAAATAAATGATCTGACATTATTATATCTTAAAGCTCTAGAAAAAGAACAACAAAACACTAAAAGAAGTAAAACACAGAAAATAATTAAAATCAGGCTGAGGTAAAAGAAATTGAAACAAAAGAAACAATTCAAAAAATTGACAAAACAAAAAGCTGGTTCTTTGAAAACATAAATAAAATTGATGAACTCTTAGCCACCCTAACAAAAGGAGAGAAAAAACTCTAATTACTAAAATCCATGATGAAATAGAAAATATCATGACAGACACTATTGAAATACAGAAGATAATTAGAAACTATTTTGAAAACTTATACTCCAGTAAAATAAAAAATCCAGATGACTCTGAAAAATTCCTAGAGGAAAACGATCTGCCCAAACTGAATAAAAAGGAAAAACACAATTTAAACAGATCAATTTCAAACAAGAAAACAGAGGAAGCCATCAAAAGCTTACTATCCAAGAAAAGCCTGGGACCAGATAGATTCTTAGGTGAGTTCTACACGACCTTCAAAGAAAAATAAATATCAATACTCCTCAAATTATTTCATAAAATCGAAAAGGAGGGAACCCTACCAAACTCATTCTATGAGTCTAGCTAGTGTCACTCTAATTCCAAAACCAGACAATGACACATCAAAGAAAGAAAATTTCAGACCAATATCCCTGATAAACATAGACACAAAAAATTTCAATAAAATTCTGGCGAATCCTTACAAAAATGTACTAAAAGGATAGTGCATGACAATCAATTAGGGTTCATCCCAGGGATGCGAGGTTGGTTCAACATACAGAAATCAATAAACATAATTCATCACATCAATAGACTTAAAGACAAGAATCATATGATTATCTCACTAGATGCCAAGAAAGCATTTGACAAAAAACAGCACCTCTTCATGTTCAAAACACTAGAAAAAATAGATATAGTGGAAACATATTTCAACATTGTAAAAGCTATTTAGGCAAAACCAAAGGCCAACATTATCCTAAATGGAGAAAAATCAGAAACTTTTTCTCTAAAAATAGGAACAAGACAGAGATGCCCTCTTTCACCATTTCCATTCAACATAGTTCTTGAAAATCTAGCAGGAGCAATTAGATGAAAGAAATTAAAGGGATACAAATAGGAAATAAAGAACTCAAACTATCATTATTTACCAGTGAAATGATTTTATACATAGAGGATCCAAAACATTCCACCAGGACACTTCTAGAATTAATAAATAAATTCAGCAAAGTAACAGGATATAAAATCAATACCCATAAGTCAAATGCATTTCTATATATTCATGATGAATCCTCTGAAAAAGATATTAGGAAAACTATATCATTCACAATACATTAAAAAAATAAATAAATAATCTACATGGGAACAAAAGAGGTTAAAGACCTCTACAATAAAAACTATAAAACACTAAGGGAGAAATTGAAGAAGATCTTAGAAAATAAAAAGATCTCCCATACTCTTGGTCAGGCAGGATCAATATTGTCAAAATGGCCATACTACTCAAAGCACTATGCAGATTCAATGCAATTCCAATTAAAATCCTAACATCACTCCTTATAGAAATAGAAAAAACAATCATCAAATTTATTTGAAAAAGAGTCACAGAATAGCCAAACCAATTCTTAGCAAGAAGAATAAAGAAGAAGACATCACAATACCAGACCTTAAACTATACTACAAAGCTATAATAACAAAAATGGAATGGTATCAGCACCAAAATAGACCAATGGTACAGAATAGAAGACACAGAGACAAACTCCCAAGAATACAGTTATCTCACACTAGACAAAGGCAAAAAACATAGGTTGGAGAAAAGATAGCCTCTTCAACAAAGGGTATTGGGAAAACTAAAAATCTATATGCAGCAAAATGAACCTAGACCCCTATCTCTCACCATGTACAAAACTCAAATCAAACTGGATCAAGGAACTAGAAAATAGATCAGAGTCTCTGTGCCTAATAGAAGAAAAAAGTAGGTCCAAACCTTCATCACATTGGATTAGGCCTCAACTTCCTTAGCAAGACTCCTAAAGTGCAAGAAATAAAATCAAGAATCAATAAATGAAATGGATTCAAACTAAAATGCTTCTTCTCAGCAAAAGAAAAAAACCAATGATGTGAAGAGAAAGCCTACATTCTGGGAGCAAATTTTTGCCACACGCACATCAGATAGAGTACTAATCTCTAGGATACATAAAGAACTAAGAAAACATAACACCAACAAAACAAACAACCCAATCAATAAATGGACTAAGGAGCTGAATGGACACTTTTCAGAAGAAGATAAACAATTTATCAACAAATATATGAAAAAATATTCAGCATCTCTAGCAATTAGAGAAACGCAAATCAAAACTAAGATTTCATCTCACTCCAGTCAGAATGGCAGTTATCAAGAATACAAGCAACAGTAAGTGTTGGCAAAGATGTGGGGGGAAAGGCATATTCATACATTGCTGGTAGGACTACAAATTGTTGCAACCAATCTGGAAAGCAGTATAGAGATTCCTTAGAAAACTTGGAATGGAACCACCATTTGACCCAGCTAACCCACTCCACAGTCTATACCCTTGGAAGCATTAGGATGCCTTCCTTCTCCAATGACCCATCTCTTCATAGTATGGCACTGATTGGCTTTCTGTTCTCCAGTGGTCTCATTAACCTCCCTGATCAGGAGGTTATATAGCTCAGAGTTTTAAAGCTCTTTAGAGAAGTTTCCTTGTTCCCTGGACTCAGGGTGACTCACAAGGCAAGAGACAAATACTGGTTTTCTTGGCCCAGTGAGTGGATGTGAGTGGAGCTAATAAATGCTTGAAGTGGCATGGCTTGCTTATAGATGCAATGTCATAATTAAATTCTAAATCCACATAAGCCTTTCTATTCTCTTTTGTTGCTTGTTTTCCCTATTCTTTCTATCCTTCTACAGGATTTTCCATACACATTCTTCTCTTCACCAATATCATTGCTTTTGTTGCACTTGTGGTACATGTAGAATCTATCACCCCAAAGGGTAGGTAGACTTAGGAGCCCACATCAACATTCTTTTTATCTTCATACACATTTATTAAGCTGAATATCATTATTTTATAATGAAGAATAAAAAATTAAATAATCCCACAAGCCTGTAGAACAAGACAAAGATTAAAAAAAATCCAGCATCTCTAAATTCCTCTTCAACATTCCAGGTAGGACTAAGTTCATCTGTCACATTCAAACATGGTTAATGCTAAAAGATGGAACCATACTTTGCAGGCCTGAAGTATTATTTCCTCAACAAAATGAATTTCTATTAGAATCACCTATGAGATTTCCTAAAGTTTTCCAGCTCTTAATAGCCACTGTCTAATTTTAGGAGAGACTATATTAGGAGACTTATAGCTTGAAGTTTATATGCTTTATAAGGCTGAACTTTCTTGTGGAACTCTAAATTCAGAAGGCTTGTGCCCATGGAGATAGTTCCCCATCAGAACTAATTGTTTACTTCATCTGAACTGGTAAGATGTCATTGCTAGCATATTAAAGCCAATGCATTTGGCTGTTAGAGCTCACACAAAATAATTATTGTTCAATAAACATGTCGTGTACAGACATGTAAAGACAGAATCTTGAGTTTCAGAAAATGTTGAAGAGATTATGGAAAATTTGTCCAAAGAAAATTAAACTCAAATTATGAAAAGTATGTGAGATGAATTATGTGACATTCCTAGTTGAGAGTATGGCACACAGGAGAATCTTCATGAATCATTGAATATATTATCATTGAAGAAATAATGTAGAGCTTCCATTACATGGTAGACACTGTGCTTGATGCTAATATTAAAATAATAATAATTTACAATCTTGGAAGGAAGGAGGAAGGATACATATCACAGGAAGGACTACATCACAGGTTATAAAGGCAGTACTACCAGGACATAGAGGAAAGAATCTTCAATTCTGACTCAGTTTGTTAGGAAAATTCACTGAGAATATATCAGTTTAGATATTGAGGATGAGTAGCATGAATTAGGCTAAGGGTGATCGATTGATTGATATGTATGTATTCTTTTTACTAAGGATTCACATTTCCTGAAACCTTCCTTTCTAGAGGCTTCATAGGGTCAGCCAGGGGGCTACTAAACAAAGCCATTAAAACAGCCAACTCTCAAGGACTCTTGCTAATTTAAGAGAATCTGAGCATTGTTATATCCCAGATAGCAGTTCTACTTAGAATTTTATTTTGTTATTATCCTTAGTGGTTAGGCTTCATCCAATCACAGGAGAGAGAGAGAGAGTGCTCTAAATATTGCTTATCTTAGACCTTTTGCTGAGAAGTTGAGGAGAATGACGTGTTTAGAAAACAAAAGAAGTACAGGCCTTTCCTACACAACTTTTACAGCCTGTAAGAAGCAAAGAAGTTAAAAGATAATTAGAATTCAGCTTTACTTCCATGACCCCAATAAGAATCCCTCCCTTCTTTGAGCTTTGGCTCCTTTCTATTGTGTGAGCTGATCAGTGTCATTTCCAATATGTCTCCCTAGTGGGAAAAGCAACTATTCTGATACCACCAGTTACCTGTAATGAGTTCTGCTTCCTTACATGCTAACATATAACATTATAGAAGCAAACTCAGGCAAGCATAGGGTTAACATAGACTTCTCCCAGGAGGGAGAAAGAAGCCAAAACTGGTATCCTGGTATCTCCAGAAGTAAATGTGTTTTGCCTTTTTATATGTCCTAGGCATCCTTTGTTCTCCCACTTACTTCCCCTTATCTCTCTCATTCCTGTCTACCTGACTAGGCCCAGGATATGCTTGGTGTATGGCCAAAAATGTGAAAAGCACATGCATGGGGAAAGGGACCAGGTGGAGTGCTTTGGGCAGAAAGGGGGCATCATTAACTACTCCCTGGGACAGGTTGGAGTAGGGACAGGTTAAACTTGATAAGGGTGGAGGAAGGGCTCTGAAGGCATTAGCATTTCAATACCTCTCCAAATTCTCAGACCCAAATTGGCTTCCGTGATCTGACCTGACTTGATTTACCCATATTCACTGACTGCCTAATTCTGGCTTCATTATCTCCTCTAGTTTTAGGAACTCCTTACTGATGTAAGGAAATGGGTTAATGACTGATCTGGCTTCTTCAAGCTGAGAGGGGACAATGTGAGGAGGGATAAGCAGCTTGAAGTTTCCTTTTAGAAGCTGTGTCAGATTGAGTCAGCTTGGGGAAGAATAGGTTGTTAAGTCATCTGAGGTGAGTGCTTGTATGAAAGAGAAACAAAAAGTCATGAGTACCGGAATTAATATAAATGTTGTAGCATCTGGAACATGTCAATGAATATCATGAAGATGATAGAAATCAATAAATAATCTCTCACTAGGAAGTATAAGAGCTGAGAATTTGTCCCCATAACAAGGCTGGAGAGGACAAAGCATGTAAACATAATATTTAATTTTTAATATCACATATATTTATCCTCATAAGATGTAGTTAAGCTATTTAATGTTATCTGATTTTGTAACTGATATTTTTATTTGGTATGAGCTCTGTGTTTAGTAGAAATCCATTTATTTTGGTACTTAGGGCTAGATAATTACACTAGCAAACATTAAGTCTACCTGTGTAGGTTAGGAAGATCTGTAATCCATAAACTGCCTAAAAACTTCTGACTTTGACAGTTTCTTTTGATAATTATCACACATCCCAGCCTCAGAGTCTCTCCTATGTAGCCTTTAGTTTTATTTATACTTAGGGGCTAATACAAGTATATGTGAATTTACATTAAACCATTTATTAAATGCCCAGGAATGGCTGTATTTTTGTTCAACTGTTTTTGCTAGCTGCTTAAGATGAAGCAAGTCAAATTGACTTTTATCCTTATCTATTGTTAAGAGTCAGCTGAGTTCCCATAGGAATCACTCTTGGGGAACTTGAGAGAAGCTTCTTAGCTCTGCTGCTGTCATTTGAGCTAGGATGGGTAAAGGTCTCAGTAATCATGTGGCTTCCCTTGGAAGCATTAGGATGTCTTCTTTCTCCAGTGACCCTCCTCTTCATAGTATGAGCACTCATTAGCTTTCTGTTCCCCAGTGGTCTCATTAATCTCCCTGATTTGGAGTTTATGTGTCCCAGAGTTGTAAGGCTCTTTCAAGACATTCCCTTGTTCTCTAGATTCAGGCTGACTCAGAAGGGGAGAGCCAAATACTGGTTTTCTTGGCCCTTTCAATTTAATTTTAGTTTTTAAGTCTTGATCTTAAAAACCCAGCAAGCCAATCTCACCAGTCTTAAAGTAAGAGTACTGGGCTTTAATTTCAATGTCTATCTGTCTTGTTAGTGATGGCTCATTTATCTTAAATTAACCTGGGTTGTGTGTTCCTCAAGCAGTACCTCTGCAAAACATTAACAAGCCACAGTCATATAGTTTAAGGAAAATACAAAATGAAATTAACAAGAGTAAATATTTAGTTTGTGTAATAGCTATCTTAAACTTTGCCTGAGTTATATATTATATGCCTGTTTGAGAGCCTAGTAATCTCTGCAACAAAATTAATCTTTTGAACACAACTTTAAATAAACTAGAGTCTTGCCTTCTTTGGAGCCATTTTAACATGTAGTAAGGTGGGAGACAGAGCCTTATATCAGGTAAGTCAAGGCTTCTCACAAATCTTAGGTGAAATGCTCAAGTTCTAGAGTTGATCTTTGTTTCTCAAATATCATTTTACAAAGCTCACATATATTGTTACTTGAGTCCACATGAATGTTAGCTAACACAATATGATATTACATCTAAAACATGAATTAAAGAAAGGCTGAGAGGGCTTTTAAATTTCCTTTTGTGTGAAAAAGTAGCAAAATATTTTCATGTCTCACAATACTAAACTTTAAATAGATTAGGCACTCATTTACTTAAAAATGCATTTAAATTTTACCCCCAGTGTAAAAAATAACGTAGAACTTATATATATCTTATTGATAACAGTTTCAGTTATAGAACATTAAATGATATAAATAAATCCTCAATAAAATTTGTTATCCTTATAAGTCTAAAATTACCAAGCAACTTTAGTTTGAAGAACACCAGCTTGATATAATGCTCTTGTAAACCTTCTACTTTAAAAACTTCTATACCTGAAAGATATTAACACATTTAATATACAAATAGTAGTAATAGCACCACAATTACATTGATATTGTTATATTGGCCAAGTTTAGTTCTTAAAGAAAAATCTAGACTCTATAACATAGTACAGTACTCCAAAATAACAGTTATTGTTTAACCACAGTTGTATAAACCTTAATTTCTTTGAGATTAGTTGCCCCAATGTGTAAAACTTAATAGATACCATGTTAGTAAATTAATGTTATGAAATCCTTGTCATTTGTCATTTTAACATATAGATTAAACTTTGGCTTATATCAGTACATTAATATTTGACCTTGGGGAAAAACCTTAAATAGCTTTGACTAATTGTTCCACATACATGTATGTGTGTGTGTGTATGCGTGTGTGCGTGCGCATATATGTATATGTGTGTGTATATATATGTATATATACATATATATATCGTTACATACAAACTCAAAATTTGTTCTTTATCTACACATTCTTCATCACTTACTTAAACCCTCTTATTTATTTTATCACAATGACTTTCTTACCCAAAAACACTTTCTTTTCCTTCTATTAAATATAGTTTTTATACCTAGAACCTTCTAATTTCTCTTTTCCATATGGTAACCCCTTCATCTTTCACTTTCTGAAACAATTCTTGTAAATTTTTAAATTTATACAAATTACTCCATTTTAATGAGAAAAAATACTTTATGTTATTCACAGTATTCTAATTGAAACTGTTGAAATTCTTTGGCCTTCATATATAGAAATGTTCTATAAACCTTTGTATATAGAATCACATCTGTCTACCATTTTATGAAAACACAATGTTCAAGTGTATAGAATCATACCTGTTGGGACTTTAAACTTACTAGCCTCTATTTAGTGATGACAAAGTAATTTTAAGCCCTTTCTTAAAAAATTTACCATATATGAAAACACCAATAATGTTACTCTATGTAATTCAAGGAGTTAAAAGTACTCGATATTAAATTTAATAGTTAGCATTTTAACTGTAAATTATATGTCTAACAAACACATTTTTGAGTAATCCCATGTCAAATCTAATATACTTATTTTTATTGTAAAAACCAAGATATTAGACAAGTGTATTGAACAGTGTTAGCCATTCCTCCCTTGTTGAAGGAAAGTCCTAGAAACAAACAATAGATATTAGACATTTTATGGACATTAACTTTTTATTAGTTCTTTAACCACCTATAACGACTTGTGAGTTAAGTAATTTTAAAGACATCTTTATTTTTATTTGTTTACACAATTTAAATTGAACCTTCTTATATCACATGTATTAAAGGTAGTTGGATCCAATTTTTTAAATTTTAATTTATGATTGCTCATTATCTATGCCAATTTCAATATCATGCACATGACATATAGATATACATACACATAGACATACAACACATAACACAAGTGTGCACACATAACACACTAGCCAAGGCCTTAGAACTTCTTACAGATAAATGTCCATTGCGATGTTACAGATGTTAAAAAAAAAAACAAACTCCATCATTGAATAAAAAATAAGACTGATCAGAAAGACATTAACCTAGGATTAAAATTATGAAAAATATAGAACTTAAGAAATTAAAAAAATATATAGAATTTAAGAAAAAGCAAGAGTCCTAGAAAAATGACACAGCTGGTAACTATTTTAGTAAAGTACCATAGATTTTTTTTTCTGGTTAGTCAAATTAAAAGACACTTGTCCGTCCCCATCCCCCCCTTTTGTCTCAGACTTGCCTATTGTGCTGCAGGCTTCTTCCATTTACATTTCAATGTAAGTCCTGGCTGAGATCTGGAATCAGCTGGGGAAAAATACTGTTCTGAGTAGAAACCTCATGCCTAAGGCATTTTAATCATTTTTTTCCCTTCTAGTTGGTAATCAAATAGATTTTGAATGAAAATTATGATACTTTATTTTTCATTACTTTTGAGAACAAAAATTAACCTCTTGACTACCTACAGAAAACTAGGAGCAGCATACCTGAGGCTCATGTGGTGATAAGGGTTATAGGAGCCATTAGAATCAACATAGGGCTCTGTTGGGCCTGGGTCTCCACAGAACTTGGCCTTCTTTTTCCACCCATGAAGCTTATTCCTCCTGGGGCCAAGACTAGAGCTTCAGTCTTTTTCTGTCTTTTCATTCTTTTTTCATGATCTCTATTATGAAAAAATGTAAGCTGCAAGATGTCACCTATGGATTGATCAGGGCCATATACCAATATTTGTAATTTCCTTTGAATGTCTGGAGCTGATTGAATGACAATTTTTTTCTTTAAAAGTGGATAGCCTTCTCTGGATTCAGGATTTAGGGTGGTACATTTTTTATTGTCTCCCTGAGTCTTTCCACAAAAAGAGCAGACTTTCAGGAGAACATTCTGTAATAAATTTTCAGGCATTCTGCTCCTAATTTGGATCCCAGTTTGTTTCCATGAATTGCCTGTGCTCTAAATGGATAATTAAGTTTACTTCTAGTTTGTGCCGCTAGGGCATGGGCAAGATGTAAGTCACCCCAAATTGTGTAGCTGCCTTAGAGTGGCCTCCTTCTCATTGGAGGCTAAAGTTTGGTTAAGTAATAGCGTAATAAGTTTCCAGGTGAGGTAAAACACCTCGCATAACTTCTGAAACATCTCAATTATTTAGATCCTCTGAAAATTTCCCTGAATTTGTTCTTATCAGTTTTAAGTTGGGAGGTCCCCCTGATTTCTCTTCCTTAGTAGGTGATTTCTTAAGGCTTACTTACTCTCATGGCAGCAATTGAGGTTAGACCTGATAACGCGTGAAAATGAGGCACATTTCCTGGTCATTTGTGTTAGGGTATCGGCCAGCCAGACACAGACACCTCTGTACAGCCAGGAGATTCTTTATTCAGGGGAGTGGGCGCCCGAGCGAAGGAAAGAGGAAAGAGAGAGGGGACGCGCGGGAGGGATTTTATAGAGCCCACTACAAAAACCGCGTGGCAAGCTGGGGATTGGTCACTTTGAAATTGGGGGCAGATAAGCAGAGGTGGTCTTCCTTTGATGTGCTAACCTGAGCAGTTAGGCTTTGTCTCCCAGGTGGAAGATTCCGGAACGGAACCCCCTGGGGCAGGAACTGCCTTGTGCTTCTAGAGAGGGGATGTGAAAATTAGAAAGGGGCTGTTTTTTACCTTACATTCCTCCATTTTTGATTTTATAAGGATGGGAACGTGGACGACGTTGGCTCTTCTGGCTACTTCGAGCGGATTTGGGGCGATGTCTGTTGATCAGGATGGGGGTTACGGGAAGAAGGTAGAGCACCCAGGCCCCAAAGGTTAGGGTCTCCCAAGATGAGAAGTCTGAAAGGTGCCTTGCAGCCATAGCATTGCCAGCTGGTGGGGCCAGTTTCCCAAGTGTAGATGTGAAGGCAGGAGCCAGGAATGCCGGAGCAGAGTCTCAGGAAACAGTTGCAGGTGAGTGACTGTCCTCCTTGAGAATCCGAAGATCCTGGAGGAGAAGCTGATTAAATGTCTGATTAGAAACCTGCTGGATTTAAGATTGAATAAATTTGAACAGACATGGCAGGGGGAGACAAATCAGGAAAATTATACTATACAAGGGAATTTTGAAAAGAAAACCCATGAGCTTATCTCTTTGGGGTTATTGACATCTGATCAGTCAGATCCTAAAGGAGTTTGATGTTTTCTAT